>CAJQTV010001679.1:0-12918 GCA_907163055.1 Formica aquilonia x Formica polyctena | reverse complement strand
CACAATAACTAACTTAGTAAAAATGTTATCAAATCTCATGGGTCCTACACATTACAGTATACGTACGTACAGTTTATTCAATAGCACATTACCCTAAGATTATGAAACCAGCAACTTACATTGTAAAAGACTTCTTTCACAGAACTGATGGAGATATTGTACAAAATATCACAATATGCTATCTATAACAATATATGATTCATCACTGAAAATAAGTAAGATTTATTACTTCTTGGGCTATTAAATTGTATTCATGTCTTATTACGAAATATTTAAATACATAATACTTACTGAAATTGTGATGTATCTAATTGAAACTCAAAGAAGAATTTGTTTCAGATGAAAATTACAATTAATTTAACTTTATATTTAACTGATATGTTTTCTTACTTCCTGATTACATTACGTTTTGTCTGTTACGAGTGCAATGACACTTCGTCCGGAAAAAAAAATTTGGAGAATTTACAGTCAAGTTTGACTCTTTAAAAATAAAAAATAAATTATTACGCTGTCATTACGAGAGGTTAGGAAATCTGTCATAACAACCATGTGCAAGGCAAAGATACGGAATGGTATAATAAAATTATTAATTATTATTTATGGACAGCACACATATATACTTATAATTATAAGCTTCTTCTTCTTCTTCTTCTAACGAAAGAAATGTGCGCGAAAGAAATGTGCGCGAAAGAACTGTGCGCGAAAGAAATGTGCGCGAAAGAAATGTGCGCGAAAGAAATGTGCGCGAAAGAAATGTGCGCGAAAGAAATGTGCGCGAAAGAAATGTGCGCGAAAGAAATGTGCGCGAAAGAAATGTGCGCGAAAGAAATGTGCGCGAAAGAAATGTGCGCGAAAGAAATGTGCGCGAAAGAAATGTGCGCGAAAGAAATGTGCGCGAAAGAAATGTGCGCTAAAGAAATGTGCGCGAAAGAAATGTGCGCGAAAGAAATGTTCGCGAAAGAACTGTAACAAACGTTTATTTACCAAATAAAGTTAATAATAAATGTCAAAAATTTCAAAATTATACATGCATACATGCGTGTGTATGTATTCCAAAATTATACAAAAATACGTGTTGTGTCCAAAACAACAACGTGTCCAATTAAACGGTGCGCAAATGAAATGTTATAAAACGGGAAAAACTAATCTAGTAGCAGACGCACTCTCTAAAACCCGCCTACTATTCCTGACGCTTCCATACTCCCCTTTCAGACGACGATTCAAATGAATCCCTTTTTTCGTATCAGACAGCTACACAACAGTCCAGACCTTCCATTACCTTTTCCTCTAATGATGACGATCGCGCCTTAAACCTTGACCCCCAACAGCAAATAATAATCAACGACTTAAACGAAAACGCTTTACTAACTCCACCGGCAACCACGAGGATCCCATCCCAAACGAAAATCTAGACGAACAAGCGCAGGAACTTGATCAAAGAGATCCAGAAACGTCAGAAGAAGACAGCGAAAGTGAGGATAACATATCCTCTTCTCCACAACCTCGCTCTTCCGGCGAAGAAAATGATTTTAAAATTAACGAAACGCGAGACTCATTGCTTTCCCGGAAGGACAACCATATCATCTTCACTACACTAGAGGGACATCCCTATGATAAGGGCGCAAAAGATTATTCGGCCGAAGACAAACTCCCCATGTATGAAAACTTAACTTTCACAAGGGTGAAAATAACCAATCTCAATAGTGGTAAATATTTAATAAATATTCCCATTAAGCAAAATGAAAAAATACAAATAGAACGAAACGATATTATGGAAGGATTAAGATCATTAAGAGACGCTATAACCGAATTAAACTTAAGAACTATTAGCATAGCACAAAACGATCTATATGATACGATTCCATGGATTTTTGTGTATAAAAACCTAAAAAGATTCCTTTCAGACTTACCGATAGCTATAACAGTTTGCAAGTCATTAGTAAGATGCCCCGGCATAACGGAAAGAACAAATATTATCTACGAAAAAAGCATGCCACAAAAATCGGAGGACATAAGGGCGTGAATAAAACTTATCACCGAATTAGGCAAAATTACCACTGGCCTACGATGAAAAAGGACATTCAGGACTATATTAAAAATTGTAAGGATTGCCAAATAAAAAAACTGACGAGGGTGAAAACAAAGCAACCTATGATGATAACTGACACTCCAGGAGCTGCTTTTGATAAAGTATCAATGGATGTAGTAGGGCCATTGCCAGTAACAAGCCAAAATAACTCCTATATTTTAACTATACAGGATCTTTTAACGAAATATTCAATTGCCACGCCCATGGAAACGGCAGATTCCCTCTCAATAGCTAATGCCTTTATAAAAGATTTCATTTGCATATACGGAGCACCAAGAGCCCTGTTAACCGACCAAGCTCCAACCTTCTTTACCTCCCTGATGAAAGCAATTGCTAGTTATTTTAAAATAAAACAATGCCGTACAACCGCTTATTACCCACAGTCAAATGGATCAATCGAACGCTCACATCATGTACTAACTGAATACTTAAAAATGTACATCAGTCGAAATAGCGAATGGGATGAGCACATAAAGCCTGCCATGTTCGCCTACAACACTTCAGTTCACGAAGGAACCAACTATACCCCCTACTCCCTAATCTTTGGACATCTTCCCAGAACTCCATCCTCCTTCGCAGTTCCTGAAGACGTCACTGAACAACCCTATCAGGACTATCTCACTAACCTCTTTAAAATCCTAAAGAATTCACAAGGACTAGCAAAACAAAATTTGATACAATCAAAAGAAAAGAGTAAGACGTATTATGATAAAAGAATTAATGTTCAAAATTTTAAAGTTAACGATAAAGTTTATCTATTAAAAGAGCCCACGAAAGGAAAATTAGATGATCAATATACTGGGCCGTACAAAATTTTAGAAATGTTACCAATGAATAATGCGAGAATAGACTTCCGTGGTAAACCACGCGTAGTCCACATAAACAAACTAAAAATGTGCAAGAGCACGTATTACATAGATCCGGGTTGAAGGAAAGCGCAAAAGAAAAATTTATAAGCGCAGCCTGGACCCCCGGATCCAGTAATATTAAGAATCTTAAATATTTTATTCTAATCAAGCATACTCATACATACACACGTTTACCCATTCATTGTAACACAAACAACACGAACAAAATATATTATCTGCACATTTATACTTAAATATCGTTTCTATTTTTAAGGTCTTCCACATTCTGATACTTACCGCATTGCTCTCTGGCGCATCGGCAATCATAGCGTACGATTGCGGAGGGGCTTATTTGAACGTGACTACTGTGTCCCTGCTACGTTCAGGCGAATGCGATATCGACGTCGAAACACCTGCGACCGCAAATACGTATATACAACTATTACAATTATCAAACTACGCTCAAACACATATAATCCAATGTAAGGTAGAAATTTTACGCACTATATACCATTGTGGAATGCACTCGCATCTCTCGGCCGTCCACAATGGTCACGCGAATTACTTGCTAGAAACATCTCGCGCTAGATGCCTCCAGATGCATCTAGAGGGCCTTTTAAGAGTAGGAACCGCGGAAATTATCGACGGCCTCAAATCAAATCATACATATTATAGGAGTATTACACTCGCGGGTAAAGTAAACGTAGATGGAACCTGTAAAGGAATCCAATACTCGGACTACTACGGCACATGGGACGACGTGATAGTCCAAGCAACTGTAAAAATTTCTCTTAAAGACTCATACGTACCGGTAAGATTAAATGCGGGAAAGGTGATGTTAAAGTCAGGCACTGTTTGCGAATTAGCTGACGAATCCTGTATAGACTCGGACGATGGCTACACCTTCTGGGAAGGAGTACCCAACACCGCTTGCGGTTTGAAGCGTACGACGTCCTCTATGAAGGAACCTCCACCAAATTTCAAGGCATGTTAGATCATCAAAACACTACCATATTCACCTTAGAGTCTCAAGACACCACTTTCGCACTTACACTAACCCGAAGACACACAATATGTGGTTATACACTGTATGGCACAGAACACCCAAAGCTGTTTATCTTTGAAACACAAAAGGGAAATATTTTCAAGGCAAAATCCAAAACTGCTGTAACAAATTTAGATTTATTTACGTATGCAAACTCAAAGTTCGTATACGTTGAAAGATATGTGAGAAATCAAATCACTTCATTATACAAAGACGTAATCACGCAGAAATGCGAACTCGAGAAACAGGTTATTCAGAATACCTTGTCTCTAGCTGCTGTCCTACCGGACGAATTCGCTTACCGGATTATGAAGGCCCCAGGTTACATGGCAGTCACAGCCGGAGAGGGAATTCACATAATTAAATGTATACCCATAGAGGTTACACTGCGGAAAACAAATACGTGCCATACGGAGTTACCAATTATGTTTAGAAACGCCACATTATTCATGACACCAAAATCACACATTGTCATAAAACACAGCACACTCAGAGACTGTAATCCTCTGCTCCCAATATTATATAACATAGAAGGAACCTGGCTACAGTTTAACCCGACCCCTTCCATGATAAATTCCCCCCATGAGATCAAACCATTAACAAAACTTTCTTGGAAATATCTTGCGCCAAAATCACTAGCCACCAGCGGCATTTACTCCCAACAAGACCTTGATGAATTAAGGGACCACATTATGTTCCCCGCAGAAAAGAACGCGGTTTTGCACACCATCGCTCGAGGCTTTACAGGCCAAACGATACAATCCGACACCGTTTCATTACAAAATTTACTAGACGAAAATGCGCTAAACAAAATTTATAATAACACATTAACCAAAATATGGAATGGTTTTACAACATTCGGCGCTGCGACTGCCGGCGTATTCGGCATTTTTAATAATAAGAATAATAAAAATAGTTTTCGATACACTGATTCACGGCTATGCATTACATGCGGCATATGGTTGTAGCTTACATTTGCTCGGGGCCATCTGGAGCTCCTTTACTCACTTATTACTATATTTAGCTAACCGACCACAGCCACAACCACAACCGAATGTAATTCCACAAAATCCGCCAGAACAAACTAATGTTGAAACCGCACCTAACGCACCGACTGTCGATGACACACATCCGATACCTATCGTTTATACATTTCGAGACATGCGTGCCAGACTAGATGAGCAAATTTCTCCATAACATACTTTTACTCCGAAATTCGCACTTAAGGGGGGTGGTGTGACGTCCTAGCCGCACATTTTTAAATTTTATAAACAATAAATTTTCATTAGACTTACTAAGGGGAATACTAAAAGAGTAAGTTCAGTCATAAAATTCATAAAAGCAACTTGGAGAAAATATATAAGTATTTGATAGACACCCTATATAAAAACTATATGTGTGTATCATTTCAACATGCATATAAGTACAAGTATATAGGAAGAAAGTTGCTCATTTAATATAGAGAGAGCAATGTTAAAATTAGCATTAGTATTTATGTCCACCCTGTATATGGACTACACACACAGAACACACGTACAAGCATATATACATATGACAAAATAGACGTACGATTTACATATATATACTAATTGCGAAAACTTCAATTATTATTATTTCCAATATTTTATACGTACACTCTAGCTTTAAATAACGTAAGATTTTATGTTAATGTTAGTTTAAAGCATAGGAAATAAGACTATAAGAATATTTAGTAGAGAATATTTCGTTCATATGCTAAGCATTATAAGAGTTTTAAACCGTGCAAGTCCGCGACGATCGATATTCTTATCCGCCCGCCCGATAAGATAACTAAGAGAATGCACGTTGAAAGAATGGAGCAGCGGACAATGCAAATGCAATGCTATTAGCTAAGAAACGCGCATCCCGTATATGTAATGCAAACGGGACAACCGGTACGCGCTTTAATAGTTAAGTACACGAACATTTTATATTCACATATTAATACTAGGAATTTTATATTTTTGCATATTACTCAGTATTAACTTTAAGGATATATTTTTACAAATTTATACCCGTACCAATATGCTATGCTACGCATACACGTATTTTATATAACGTAGCACTTTTATATTAACATTATAGGTAGCAATAAGGAACTAGGCATATAAGAAATAATATTTTATTCATAGCAGTATTTTATAAGAGTCTTTAGAACGTGCAAGTCGGCCGGCGATCAATACTCTTATCCGCCCGGCCGATAAGATAAGAAGGAAGCCCGGAGAACAACGGCTGCAGATGCTGATGCCAATGTCTTGGTATGCAGACGGTAAAAACACTAGCTGTCCTTCTCGCACAGGAGGAAAGTCCCGGCGCATACGAGGGAAGCCCCGAGTGACGTCGCGATCCCTACCAGCAGCACTTCCCGCTTGCCATGCCCACGCCCACGGATCCCCGCCAGCACGAGAAGACTCTAGGCAACGACATACAGAGCCCTATCCCACCACGTACATCGAGGCGCTCCCACTGCAGCATCTCCCCACCAACACCTGAAGACCGGAGGAGCTCAGAGCGAGCTCAGCATCAGACATTATTACTTCTACGCCCGAACAGTTAACACGTTTACTACTTTTGGTCTGGAAGCAACAGTCCAGCGCTTATACTTTGTCTCAATTTGTCGTGGCGTTAGCATTTAATAATCCGGCGTCCGCGTCGTCAAATTTTGCATAGTCTTTAAGACTTTTATATATACTCTGTAGTAGAGAAAGAAGTTTACCAGCCGCTAGTCTAGCGACTGTAATATTACTAACTTAACGTTGAATATAAAATAAAGTGAACTTTTATATTGCAACGCTTCGCAATTATTTAACGACCGGCTATTCCTACATCCTTGATCAGCCGTCATACACTGTAGTCAGCAGCAGCACGCAGTAATTTCTTGGAACCTTCGAAAAGATCATCCACAGGAAGGAATCCAACGTGCTTAGAGAACATCATTCAGCATATATTCAGATATAAAAATCTGGTAAGTTGAGGTAACACCGATTTCACAGTGACAAGTTGAAGCCTTCTGGTCCCTGGCAGACTCGGTGAAATGCAGAGTGGCCAAAATAATATTTTTCTATTTAAATAAATTATGAATAAATACTTACCAGTAAGGAACAAATAAAATATAATAGCTATTGTAGAGAACCTTGGAAATAATCAATTTAATAGCTATTTTCATAAATATTAATATAGTCACGTTTCTAATAAATTACTTAATGATAGTAATTTAAGAATTAATTTTTTTTTCTTAACGCTATGTACGCAAGTTTCCTTCGTTTGGAACGACTTAGTTACGTATCTGTAAGTGAGATATACCGAAAGTTTTCATAACACATCAAGGAAATTGAGGAACAACGCTTCTCGGCACACAGAGCTAAGATCGCTATGTACGCAAGTTTCCTTCGTTCGGAACGACTTAGTTACGTGCCTGTAAGCGAGATTTGCCGAAAATTTTCATAACACATCAGGGAAATTGGGAACAACGCTTCTCGGCACACAGAGCTAAGATCGCTATGTACGCAAGTTTCCTTCGTTCGGAACGACTTAGTTACGTATCTGTAAGTGAGATATACCGAAAGTTTTCATAACACATCAAGGAAATTGAGGAACAACGCTTCTCGGCACACAGAGCTAAGATCGCTATGTACGCAAGTTTCCTTCGTTCGGAACGACTTAGTTACGTACCTGTAAGTGAGATTTGCCGAAAATTTTCATAACACATCAAAGAAATTGAGGAACAACGCTTCTCGGCACACAGAGATAAGATCGCTATGTACGCAAGTTTCCTTCGTTCGGAACGACTTAGTTACGTACCTGTAAGTGAGATATACCGAAAGTTTTCATAACACATCAAGGAAATTGAGGAACAACGCTTCTCGGCACACAGAGCTAAGATCGCTATGTACGCAAGTTTCCTTCGTTCGGAACGACTTAGTTACGTGCCTGTAAGCGAGATTTGCCGAAAGTTTTCATAACACATCAAGGAAATTGAGGAACAACGCTTCTCGGCACACAGAGCTAAGATCGCTATGTACGCAAGTTTCCTTCGTTCGGAACGACTTAGTTACGTGCCTGTAAGCGAGATATACCGAAAATTTTCATAACACATCAGGGAAATTGGGCCACAACGCTTCTCGGCACACAGAGCTAAGATCGCTATGTACGCAAGTTTCCTTCGTTCGGAACGACATAGTTACGTATCTGTAAGTGAGATATACCGAAAGTTTTCATAACAGATCAAGGAAATTGAGGAACAACGCTTCTCGGCACACAGAGCTAAGATCGCTATGTACGCAAGTTTCCTTCGTTCGGAACGACTTAGTTACGTACCTGTAAGTGAGATTTGCCGAAAATTTTCATAACACATCAAGGAAATTGAGGAACAACGCTTCTCGGCACACAGAGCTAAGATCGCTATGTACGCAAGTTTCCTTCGTTCGGAACGACTTAGTTACGTCCTGTAAGCACCTGAGATTTATAAACGAAAATTTTCATAACACATCAAGGAAATTGAGGAACAACGCTTCTCGGCACACAGAGCTAAGATCGCTATGTAGGCAAGTTTCCCTCGTTCGGAACGACTTAGTTACGTGCCTTTAAGCGGGATTTGCCGAAAATTTTCATTACACAACAAGGAAATAGAGGAACAACGCTGCTCGGCACACAGAGCTAAGATCGCTATGTACGCAAGTTTCCTTCGTTCGGAACGACTTAGTTACGTACCTGTAAGTGAGATATACCGAAAGTTTTCATAACACATCAAGGAAATTGTGGAACAACGCTTCTCGGCACACAGAGCTAAGATCGCTATGTACGCAAGTTTCCTTCGTTCGGAACGACTTAGTTTCATTCCTGTAAGCGAGATTTGCCGAAAATTTTCATAACACATCAAGGAAATTGAGGAACAACGCTTTTCGGCACACAGAGCTTAGATCGCTATGTACGCAAGTTTCCTTCGTTCGGAACGACTTAGTTACGTGCCTGTAAGTGAGATTTGCCGAAAATTTTCATAACACATCAAGGAAATTGAGGAACAACGCTTCTCGGCACACAGAGCTAAGATCGCTATGTACGCAAGTTTCCTTCGTTCGGAACGACTTAGTTACGTGCCTGTAAGTGAGATAAGCCGAAAATTTTCATAACACATCAAGGAAATTGAGGAACAACGCTTCTCGGCACACAGAGCTAAGATCGCTATGTACGCAAGTTTCCTTCGTTCGGAACGACTTAGTTACGTGCCTGTAAGCGAGATTTGCCGAAAATTTTTATAACACATCAAGGAAATTGAGGAACAACGCTTCTCGGCACACAGAGCTAAGATCGCTATGTACGCAAGTTTCCTTCGTTCGGAACGACTTAGTTACGTACCTGTAAGTGAGATATACCGAAAGTTTTCATAACACATCAAGGAAATTAGGAACAACGCTTCTCGGCACACAGAGCTAAGATCGCTATGTACGCAAGTTTCCTTCGTTCGGAACGACTTAGTTACGTGCCTTTAAGCGAGATTTACCGAAAATTTTCATAACTGACATCAAGGAAATTATCAAGGAACACTTCTCGGCACACAGAGCTAAGATCGCTATGTACGCAAGTTTCCTTCGTTCGGAACGACTTAGTTACGTACCTGTAAGTGAGATATACCGAAAGTTTTCATAACACATCAAGGAAATTGGGAACAACGCTTCTCGGCACACAGAGCTAAGATCGCTATGTACGCAAGTTTCCTTCGTTCGGAACGACTTAGTTACGTGCCTGTAAGCGAGATTTGCCAAAATTTTCATAACACATCAAGAAATTGAGGAACAACGCTTCTCGGCACACAGAGAAAGATCGCTATGTACGCAAGTTTCCTTCGTTCGGAACGACTTAGTTACGTAACTGTAAGTGAGATATACCGAAAGTTTTCATAACACATCAAGGAAATTGAGGAACAACGCTTCTCGGCACACAGAGCTAAGATCGCTATGTACGCAAGTTTCCTTCGTTCGGAATGACTTAATTACGTGCCTGTAAGTGAGATATTTGCCGAAAGTTTTCATAAGAAAATTTTCATAACACATCAAGGAAATTGAGGAACAACGCTTCTCGGCACACAGAGCTAAGATCGCTATGTACGCAAGTTTCCTTCGTTCGGAACGACTTAGTTACGTGCCTGTAAGCGAGATATTCCGAAAATTTTCATAACACATCAAGGAAATTGAGGAACAACGCTTCTCGGCACACAGAGCTAAGATCGCTATGTACGCAAGTTTCCTTCGTTCGGAACGACTTAGTTACGTGCCTGTAAGCGAGATTTGCCGAAAATTTTCATAACACATCAAGGAAATTGAGGACAACGCTTCTCGGCACACAGAGCTAAGATCGCTATGTACGCAAGTTTCCTTCGTTCGGAACGACTTAGTTACGTACCTGTAAGTGAGATATACCGAAAATTTTCATAACACATCAAGGAAATTGAGGAACAACGCTTCTCGGCACACAGAGCTAAGATCGCTATGTACGCCAGTTTCCTTTGTTCGGAACGACTTAGTTACGTGCCTGTAAGCGAGATTTGCCGAAAATTTTCATAACACATCAAGGAAATTGAGGAACAACGCTTCTCGGCACACAGAGCTAAGATCGCTATGTACGCAAGTTTCCTTCGTTCGGAACGACTTAGTTACGTATCTGTAAGCGAGATTTGCCGAAAATTTTCATAACACATCAAGGAAATTGAGGAACAACGCTTCTCGGCACACAGAGCTAAGATCGCTATGTACGCAAGTTTCCTTCGTTCGGAACGACTTAGTTACGTACCTGTAAGTGAGATATACCGAAAATTTTCATAACACATCAGGAAATTGAGGAACAACGCTTCTCGGCACACAAAGCTAAGATCGCTATGAACGCATGTTTCCATCGTTCGGAACGACTTAGTTATGTACCTGTAAGTGAGACATACCGAAAGTCTTCATAACACATCAAGGAAATTGAGGAACAACGCTTCTCGGCACACAGAGATAAGATCGCTATGTACGCAAGTTTCCTTCGTTCGGAACGACTTAGTTACGTGCCTGTAAGCGAGATTTGCCGAAAATTTTCATAACACATCAAGGAAATAGAGGAACAACGCTTCTCGGCACACAGAGCTACGATCGCTATGTACGCAAGTTTCCTTCGTTCGGAACGACTTAGTTACGTACCTGTAAGCGAGTTTTGCCGAAAATTTTCATAACACATCAAGGAAATAGAGAACAACGCTTCTCGGCACACAGAGCTAAGATCGCTATGTACGCAAGTTACCTTCGTTCGGAACGACTAAATTACGTACCTGTAATTAAGATATACCGAAAGTTTTCATAACACATAAAGGAAATTGAGGAACAACGCTTCTCGGCGCACAGAGTTAAGATCGCTATGTACGCAAGTTTCCTTCGTTTGGAACGACTTAGTTACGTATGTTCGTTTCGGAACGACTTAGTTACGAGCCTGTAAGCGAGATTTGCCGAAAATTTTCATTACACATCAAGGAAATGGAGGAACAACACTTCTCGATTCACAGAGATAAGATCGCCATGTACGCAAGTTTCCTTCGTTCGGAACGACTTAGTTACGTGCCTGTAAGTGAGATATACCAAATGTTTTCATTACACATCAAGGAAATAGAGGAACAACGCTTCTCGACACACATAGCTAAGATCGTTATGTACGCAAGTTTCCTTCGTTCGGAACGACTTAGTTACGTGCCTGTAAGTGAGATTTGCCGAAAATTTTCATAACACATCAAGGAAATTGAGGAACAACGCTTCTCGGCTCACAGAGATAAGATCGCTATGTACGCAAGTTTCCTTTGTTCGGAACGACTTAGTTACGTGCCTGTAAGTGAGATTTGCCGAAAATTTTCATAACACATCAAGGAAATTGAGGAACAACGCTTCTCGGCACACAGAGATAAGATCGCTATGTACGCAAGTTTCCTTCGTTCGGAACGACTTAGTTACGTGCCTGTAAGTGAGATTTGCCGAAAATTTTCATAACACATCAAGGAAATTGAGGAACAACGCTTCTCGGCTCACAGAGATAAGATCGCTATGTTCGCAAGTTTCCTTCGTTCGGAACGACTTAGTTACGTACCTGTAGTGATATTTCCCTAAACTTTTCTCTTCAGATCTAGGAAATTGAGGACCAACGCTTCTCGTCACACAGAGCTAAGATCGCTATGTACGCAAGTTTCCTTCGTTCGGAACGACTTAGTTACGTGCCTGTAAGCGAGATTTGCCGAAAATTTTCATAACACATCAAGGAAATTGAGGAACAACGCTTCTCGGAACACAGAGCTAAGATCGCTATGTACGCAAGTTTCCTTCGTTCGGAACGACTTAGTTACGTGCCTGTAAGTGAGATTTGCCGAAAATTTTCATAACACATCAAGGAAATTGAGGAACAACGCTTCTCTGCTAACAGAGATAAGATCGCTATGTACGCAAGTTTCCTTCGTTCGGAACGACTTAGTTACGTGCCTGTAAGTGAGATTTGCCGAAAATTTTCCTAACACATCAAGGAAATTGAGGAACAACGCTTCTCGGCACACAGAGATAAGATCGCTATGTACGCAAGTTTCCTTCGTTCGGAACGACTTAGTTACGTGCCTGTAAGTGAGATTTGCCGAAAATTTTTCATAACACATCAAGGAAATTTGAGGAACAACGCTTCTCGGCTCACAAAGCTAAGATGGAAGTGTACGCAAGTTTCCTTCGTTCGGAACGACTTAGTTACGTGCCTGTAAGTGAGATTTGCCGAAAATTTTTATAACACATCAAGGAAATTGAGGAACAACGCTTCTCGGCTCACAGAGCTAAGATCGCTATGTACGCAAGTTTCCTTCGTTCGGAACGACTTAGTTACGTGCCTGTAAAAGAGATTTGCCGAAAATTTTCATATACACATCA
>CAJQTV010001674.1:0-11722 GCA_907163055.1 Formica aquilonia x Formica polyctena | reverse complement strand
AACTAAGTCGTTCCGAACAAAGGCAACTTGCGTACATAGCGATCTTAGCTCTGTGTGCCGAGAAAATTTTTGGCAAATCTCGCTTACAGGCACGTAACTAAGTCGTTCCGAACGAAGGAAACTTGCGTACACTTCCATCTTAGCTTTGTAAGCCGAGAAGCGTTGTTCCTCAATTTTCTTGATGTGTTATGAAAATTTTCGGCAAATCTCGCTTAAAGGCACGTAACTAAGTCGTTCCGAACAAAGGAAACTTGCGTACATAGCGATCTTAGCTCTGTGTGCCGAGAAGCGTTGTTCCTCAATTTCCATGATGTGTTATGAAAATTTTCGGCAAATCTCGTTTAAGGGCACGTAACTAAGTCGTTCCGAACGAAGGAAACTTGCGTACATAACGATCTTAGCTCTGTGTGCCGAGAAGCGTTGTTCCTCAATTTCCTTGATGTGTTATGAAAATTTTCGGCAAATCTCGTTTAAAGGCACGTAACTAAGTCGTTCCGAACGAAGGAAACTTGCGTACATAGCGATCCTAGCTCTGTGTGCCGAGAAGCGTTGTTCCTCAATTTCCTTGATGTGTTATGAAAATTTTCGGCAAATCTCGCTTAAAGGCACGTAACTAAGTCGTTCCGAACGAAGGAAACTTGCGTACATAGCGATCTTATCTCTGTGAGTCGAGAAGCGTTGTTCCTCAATTTTCTTGATGTGTTATGAAAACTTTCGGTATATCTCACTTACAGGTACGTATCTAAGTCGTTCCGAACGAAGGAAACTTGCGTACATAGCGATCTTAGCTCTGTGTGCCGAGAAGCGTTGTTCCTCAATTTCCTTGTTGTGTTATGAAAATTTTCGGCATATCTCGCTTACAGGCACGTAAATAAGTCGTCCCGAACAAAGGTAACTTGCGTACATAGCGATCTTATCTCTGTGAGTCGAGAAGCGTTGTTCCTCCATTTCCTTGTTGTGTTATGAAAACTTTCGGCAAATCTCACTTACAGGTACGTAACTAAGTCGTTCCGAACAAAGAAAACTTGCGTACATAGCGATCTTAGCTCTGTGTGCCGAGAAGCGTTGTTCCTCAATTTCCTTGATGTGTTATGAAAACTTTCGGTATATCTCACTTACAGATACGTAACTAAGTCGTTCCGGACGAAGGAAACTTGCGTACATAGCGATCTTAGCTCTGTGTGCCGAGAAGCGTTGTTCCTCAATTTCCTTGATGTGTTATGAAAATTTTAGGCAAATCTCGCTTACAGGCACGTAACTAAGTCGTTCCGAACGAAGGTGTTCAGAAAATATCGCTCCCTTTTCTCAGTCTTTGCACCGGCATCTCACTTACTCTAGTCCTTCTCTCTAGCATTCTCTCTCTCTTCCTTTTTCCTCCTGTACGCGGCCGTGACCCAATCACGCAGCCTGTCCTATCAATCTAACTAGTCTCGCGCAATGTTATCACCCAATTATAAGCACGCTCTCAGGACCTTATCCGCGCTCCTGCGTCGATATCGACCCTTCCGGAAATCCTCGATCATTCTGTGAGTACCGGTCTATCGTGACGCACGTTGCCTTTAGGACAGTTATAAAGCTCTCTGAATTCGGATTCGTCTCGCGGTTCTGGTTAAGTGATAAATCTCTCGGTTCGTCTCTCAAGTAATTCGTCATCTCGGAATCAAATCAGCGGCATCGAACGTACTCAATTATTCGCGAGGGAGAACAAGGTTTCCCTATCTCAAGACCCAGAATCTGTACGCAGTTATCGTGTGAAGCACGTCGTCAAACGACGTAATATTCTCTTGCCACCTCTCTCGAATTCCTCGGCGGATTCCTCGGTTTTTCTCAATTACAAACGATAAACCTATTGCTTATGATCCTAGAATAATAAGAATTAGTGTAATTCTAAGAATAAAGCGTGATATCATCGCTCGAATAATTGTGAAGTGCGGCTCATTTTTCTTTGTGTGTAAATCATTGACTGTTCTGTCCGACACCCCCGAAACCAGACATTTCTCGGGTTCTTTATCAAACATTTTTGGTCCTTCGAGCCGGATCGGTGGGTGCGGTAACGAACATCTCAAGGTGAACTCTGTGTGCGGATTTGGAAAATCGTGTGTGCCTCCACGTGCTACCGGCGAAAGTTCGAGAACGATCCTCTTCGTGCGTGTTCGGCGACGCTCGGACGGACTCGGGCGCTCGGCAAGCGATCGTCGCCACCCGTAGTGCGCTCTCACTCTCTCTCTGTGACATCCGTCGCGCTCGGTTACTCGTGTGTGTCCGGCGACGCTCGGACGGACTCGGGCGCTCGGCAAGCGATCGTCGCCGCCCGTAGTGCGCTCTCACTCTCTCTCTGTGACATCCGTCGCGCTCGGTTACTCGTGCGTGTCCGGCGACGCCCGGACGGATTCGGGCGCTCGGCAAGCGATCGTCGCCGCCCGTAGTGCGCTCTCACTCTCTCTCTCTCTCACATCCGTCGCGCTCGGTTATTCGTGCGTGTTCGGCGACGCCCGGACGGATTCGGGCGCTCGGCAACGGATTCTCTGCTACGTATACAGCGTTCTCTATCACTCCTTTGACGGTCTTCGGCCATCTTGTGAATATACGACGACCGGTCACCGGTCACTATAATCGTTAGTGCCTTCTCTCTCACTCGGACATTGTGAGCTCGCGCGCGGTATACGAACCTCTCTCGCATTTTCGGATATTCTCATCGTCTGTCGGAACTTCTCTTTCTCTCTTGTGGGTCACTTCGAGTGGTATTCTCAGCGGTAACGGCGATTTCAGCCATCATCATGTCCAACCTCGAAGCGAAAATCTCTCTTCAAATGAATCGGCACACTTACATCAAGTCGGTGGCTCTCGAGTGTAAGGAACCGACCTTCCCCACTCTTCAACTCCAAATGCTCAAGGTGAAACTCGACCTCATCGATAACAACTGGCAAAAGTTTGAAGCCACTCACGAAAGGATGGCGGAATCCAAAGCGGAGCTCCTCCTGGATCACGATTATTTCAAGAAAAGGGTATACGATCAATGTCTTCTATATTATGCCGACGCCAAAGCCGCATTACTCATGCAGATTGAAGAGAAGGAACGGACTCACCCTCTGTCGGGCTCACAGCTAGCCAACCTCTCAATTGGCGGTCAGACATCAGCACGACGTCATCTTCCGGAGATCACTCTTCCACAATTCTCCGGTGACTTCTCAGCGTGGAGGCCCTTTCATGATCTCTTCTCCTCATTGGTTGGACGGAATGCGGAGATATCAAACGTGGAGAAAATGCACTACCTCCGGACTAGTCTCTTGGGCGAAGCCGCTCAGCTAATCTCCAATTTGCCGGTTTCTGAGGACGCGTTCGCTTCAGCCTGGGACCTTCTCGTTAATCGGTATGAAAATAAGCGACTTCTCATTTCGGCTCAGGTGGATCGACTATTCCGCACCAAGACCATCTCACAACGGTCGGCCAAGGAGCTCAACACTCTTCTCAACACGACAACGGAAGCGCTCAATGCCTTGGAATCTCTCGGAGCTCCTGTTCAACACTGGGACCATCTCTTGGTCCACCTCATCGTCCAGCGACTCGACCCAAGCACTCGAGAGGCCTGGGAAGTCAAGCTTGGCTCCACCACGGACCCCCCTTCATACAAGGACATTCGCACATTTCTCACTGGGCGCGCCCGAGCCATGGAGAGTATGGAGTTCGGAACCTCGAGCTCCTCTCTAGCACAAAGACCAGCTTCCTCGCCACAACGACAGACCAGCAAGACATCGGCGGCCACCGCTCATGTGGCCATCTCACCCCCCTCCGGGATCTCGGAAACTTCCGGATGTGCACTATGCTCTGGCTCTCATTACATTGTCTCTTGCCCTCGTTTCAGAGATATGTCTGCTCATCTACGGCGAAACATTGTGATCGATAAGCGCCTCTGCTTTAATTGCTTGGGCAGGCATAACGCAGTCGCCTGTCAAAATCTGAAGAGGTGCAGAGAATGCGGCAATAAGCATCACACGATGATACACATGGACAGTCAACCGCCCCCACGTTTGTCAACGATGCAAGATAAGGTGACCCCATCAACCGCGGCTACGCAGACGTCGGCGCCGGCCTCATCATCCAAGAGCACCACATCATCGGCCTTGAAGTGACTTGCGCACGCAGCCCCCCCCCCTCAATCTCACGCAGTAACCTTCACTTGCCCGGCAATCTTACTCGCTACAAGTTGCGCTATCATCCGATTACCTTGCGGTTCTCCTCACTCGGTTAGGATACTCATCGATCCCGGTTCGGAACTCACCTTCGCCTCCAGGCAACTTATCAAAAACCTTCAGATACTTCGACGGCACGCCTCTACTCCTATCATCGGTATTGGTGGATCTCATTCGGAGCGGACTTGGGGGTGCTATGTCTCTAACACTCCATTCAAGTTATTTTTCGCCCTTCATCAATGTTACTGCCTACATCGACTAGAGGCTGCCTACATCCTCAAGAAGCTAACAACATCACTCCCGTCCATGGCGACAGCAGAATGTAGTTGGCCTCACCTTCACGGGCTCCAGCTGACGGATCCAGATCTCCTCACCCCCGGACCCATAGACTTAATCCTCGGTGCCGACTCCTACGGGCTGTTCATCCAGCCCGACCTCATCAAAAGGTCTGAGGAGGAGCCTATCGCTCAACGCACTATCTTCGGATGGATTGTTCTCGGCCCGACCTCGACACTAACTACCTCAATTCACCGTTCTCATCAGGTCGCAGTGGATCACGAACTTCACGATCTCCTCACGAAGCTCTGGATACAAAAATAGGTCCCTCATTCTCTACCACCTCAGCTCCCCAGTTGGTGGATCGCTGCAAGGCGGGCGGCTTTCCCCTTACAAAATAGCAGAGTAATCATCCGGACCTACGCACGACACTTTCTCTCGACGCCATTTCAACCAAGTTGCCCATCTTCACAAACCTCCATGACAAAATCCCGGGGCTCAATTGGCGTTCAGGATCGGTTCATCTCTTCTATCAAGATCATCTCTCACAATGAGCCAATAATCACTCTAGGGTGCGCCAAAGCCAAGGTCGCCTCTCTCAAATGGCTCACAATTCCTCGGCTGGAACTTACGGCGGCGATTTACTCTCTCGTCTCATCAACTATGTTCAACAGGCATTAGAACTCGCTGAGATAACAATCTTCATGTGGACGGACTCCTCAGTATCGCTCACCTGGATCAACAGTCACCCTTCCCGCTGGAATGACTTTGTTCGCAATCAAGTGGCTGCAATTCAAGAACAAGTTCCACAAGGACAACGGCGGTTGGTCTCCGACAATGGAAAATCCAGCAGACTGTGCATCTCGTGGTCTCTCTTCAGCTCAACTTTCTCGGCACCATCTTTGGTGGAACGGCCACTCATATTGGGTATAGTCTTCTCAGCATCGGCCAATCATGGCGTCTCAACCAGATTCGGCGGCGACTCTCGAAAAAGGGCCAGGTCTTCTTCTCAAGTCCTCAATGGCGAAGCAACACTATCTCTGGCGGCTTCTCTATCGACTCTCTTCACTCATTTGGCTTTTTCAGATCACTGCATCTTGCCAACGGTGTTGCGCTATACTCAAAAAAATACCACAGTCTTTTCTGGCCACCCCCTCACATCTGTAGACCTGGGAATCGCACGGCTATATGGAATTCGATCAGTTCAAGCGGCATATCTCTTATCGGAACTGACAATAATCTCAAGCGGAGCACACTTGTCAAGGTCTCATCCTCTCGCCAAGTTTACGGCTTTCATCGATCATTCGGGCATCCTCAGAGTCGGAGGCCGACTCAGACAGTCTCAATTGGACCCTGAATGCAAGCACCCAGCCATCTTGCCACGGGATTCATATCTGTCTCAACTCATTATATCGGACGCTCATCTAAGGACTCTTCACGGCGGAACTCAGGTAACCTTGACATATCTTCGCCAGGCTTAGTGGATCGTTGGTGGCCGAGCCCCAGTAAGATCTCACATTCTCCGCTGCGTTCGGTGTGCTCGACAACGTGGCGTAAGGGCACAGCAACTCATGGGTCAACTGCCATCATCTCGCATTTCGCCATCTCGTCCTTTCCTCAACACAGGGGTTGATTACGCCGGCCCTCTCACTCTCAAAACTTGGCGAGGACGAGGGGCTAAGTGTAACAAAGGCTGATCAGCCATCTTTGGTTGCTTCTCAACTTCAGCGGTTCATCTGGAGGCAGTGACAGACTACTCAACGAAGGGATTCATCGCAGCTTATCGGCGGTTGACGGGACGGCTAGGTATCTACCAAATCCTCTTCAGCGACTGTGGAACCAACTTTCTCGGGGCGGATACCTCTCTTAGGCGGCTATTCACATCAGGATTCAAGGAATTTTCGGAACCATCTCAGTTGCGGATCAACGACGGCAACACTTGATTCTTCAATTTTCGACATCCCTTCAGTTCAGCGGTAAATGGAATGCAAAAATCCGTCAAGTATCACCTGAAACGGAATATCGGCAAGAATGTCTTGACCTCTGAAGAACTTACAACTCTTCCGGTCTTGACCAGAGGAACTTACAACTCTTCTGGTACAAATCGAGGCAGTTCTCGCTCCAACAACAATTCCTGAGCCATCTCTCACCTCGCCACCTCTCACAAGGCTGTCTCGGTGGCAGCTCATTCAGCAGCAACTCCAACACTTCTGGTCGCGTTGGTCAGCTGAATGTCTTCAACGTCAGCTCGCAATTTCAAAATGGCATCATCCCTCCACGCAAATCAAGGTCGGCTCTCTTGTACTTCTCACGGATGAAAGATTCCCTCCATCAAAATGGCCTCTTGCTCGGGTCACACAACTTCATCTTGGATCGGACGGTCTATGCAGAGTGGTCACCCTCAAGACGGCCACCACAGAACTCAAGCGGCCTATCACCAAGTTAGCAGTGCTTCCGATGACACCAGATCAACCCTCACCCACAAGGCAATCAACTACTGATCCGGCCTCACCATCATCAAGATAATAATTCTTCAACGCTGTTGTAGAAGACGGGCGGAATGTTCAGAAAATATCGCTCCCTTTTCTCAATCTTTGCACCGGCATCTCACTTACTCTAGTCCTTCTCTCTAGCATTCTCTCTCTCTTCCTTTTTCCTCCTGTACGCGGCCGTGACCCAATCACGCAGCCTGTCCTATCAATCTAACTAGTCTCGCGCAATGTTATCACCCAATCATAAGCACGCTCTCAGGACCTTATCCGCGCTCCTGCGTCGATATCGACCCTTCCGGAAATCCTCGATCATTCTGTGAGTACCGGTCTATCGTGACGCACGTTGCCTTTAGGACAGTTATAAAGCTCTCTGAATTCGGATTCGTCTCGCGGTTCTGGTTAAGTGATAAATCTCTCGGTTCGTCTCTCAAGTAATTCGTCATCTCGGAATCAAATCAGCGGCATCGAACGTACTCAATTATTCGCGAGGGAGAACAAGGTTTCCCTATCTCAAGACCCAGAATCTGTACGCAGTTATCGTGTGAAGCACGTCGTCAAACGACGTAATATTCTCTTGCCACCTCTCTCGAATTCCTCGGCGGATTCCTCGGTTTTTCTCAATTACAAACGATAAACCTATTGCTTATGATCCTAGAATAAGAAGAACTAGCGTACACTTCCATCTTAGCTTTGTAAGCCGAGAAGCGTTGTTCCTCAATTTTCTTGAAATGTTATGAAAACTGTGTTATGAAAACTTTCGATATATCTCACTTACAGGTACGTAACTAAGTCATTCCGAAAGAAGGAAACTTGCGTACATAGCGATATTAGCTCTGTGTGCCGAGAATCGTTGTTCATCAATTTCCTTGATGTGTTATGAAAACTTTCGGTATATCTCACTTACAGGTACGTAACTAAGTCGTTCCGAACGAAGGAAACTTGCGTACATAGCGATCTTATCTCTGTGTGCCGAGAAGCGTTGTTCCTCAATTTCCTTGATGTGTTATGAAAATTTTCGGCAAATCTCGCTTACAGGCACGTAACTAAGTCGTTCCGAACGAAGGAAACTTGCGTACAAAGCGATCTTAGCTCTGTGTGCCGAGAAGCGTTGTTCCTCAATTTCCTTGATGTGTTATGAAAATTTTCGGCAAATCTCACTTACAGGTACGTAACTATGTCGTTCCGAACGAAGGAAACTTGCGTACATAGCGATCTTAGCTCTGTGAGCCGAGAAGCGTTGTTCCTCAATTTCCTTGATGTGTTATGAAATTTTCGGCAAATCTCGCTTACAGGCACGTAACTAAGTCGTTCCGAACGAAGGAAACTTGCGTACATAGCGATCTTAGCTCTGTGTGCCGAGAAGCGTTGTTCCTCAATTTCCTCGATGTGTTATGAAAATTTTCGGCAAATCTCGCTTACAGGCACGTAACTAAGTCGTTCCGAACGAAGGAAACTTGCGTACATAGCGATCTTATCTCTGTGAGCCGAGAAGCGTTGTTCCTCAATTTCCTTGATGTGTTATGAAAATTTTCGGCAAATCTCGCTTACAGGCACGTAACTAAGTCGTTCCGAACGAAGGAAACTTGCGTACATAGCGATCTTAGCTCTGTGTGCCGAGAAGCGTTGTTCCTCAATTTCCTTGATGTGTTATGAAAATTTTCGGCAAATCTCGCTTACAGGCACGTAACTAAGTCGTTCCGAACGAAGGAAACTTGCGTACATAGCGATCTTAGCTCTGTGTGCCGAGAAGCGTTGTTCCTCAATTTCCTTGATGTGTTATGAAAATTTTCGGCAAATCTCGCTTACAGGCACGTAACTAAGTCGTTCCGAACGAAGGAAACTTGCGTACATAGCGATCTTAGCTCTGTGAGCCGAGAAGCGTTGTTCCTCAATTTCCTTGATGTGTTATGAAAATTTTCGGCAAATCTCGCTTACAGGCACGTAACTAAGTCGTTCCGAACGAAGGAAACTTGCGTACATAGCGATCTTAGCTCTGTGTGCCGAGAAGCGTTGTTCCTCAATTTCCTTGATGTGTTATGAAAATTTTCGGCAAATCTCGCTTACAGGCACGTAACTAAGTCGTTCCGAACGAAGGAAACTTGCGTACATAGCGATCTTAGCTCTGTGTGCCGAGAAGCGTTGTTCCTCAATTTCCTTGATGTGTTATGAAAATTTTCGGCAAATCTCGCTTACAGGCACGTAACTAAGTCGTTCCGAACGAAGGAAACTTGCGTACATAGCGATCTTAGCTCTGTGAGCCGAGAAGCGTTGTTCCTCAATTTCCTTGATGTGTTATGAAAATTTTCGGCAAATCTCGCTTACAGGCACGTAACTAAGTCGTTCCGAACGAAGGAAACTTGCGTACATAGCGATCTTAGCTCTGTGTGCCGAGAAGCGTTGTTCCTCAATTTCCTTGATGTGTTATGAAAATTTTCGGCAAATCTCGCTTACAGGCACGTAACTAAGTCGTTCCGAACGAAGGAAACTTGCGTACATAGCGATCTTAGCTCTGTGTGCCGAGAAGCGTTGTTCCTCAATTTCCTTGATGTGTTATGAAAATTTTCGGCAAATCTCGCTTACAGGCACGTAACTAAGTCGTTCCGAACGAAGGAAACTTGCGTACATAGCGATCTTAGCTCTGTGTGCCGAGAAGCGTTGTTCCTCAATTTCCTTGATGTGTTATGAAAATTTTCGGCAAATCTCGCTTACAGGCACGTAACTAAGTCGTTCCGAACGAAGGAAACTTGCGTACATAGCGATCTTAGCTCTGTGTGCCGAGAAGCGTTGTTCCTCAATTTCCTTGATGTGTTATGAAAATTTTCGGCAAATCTCGCTTACAGGCACGTAACTAAGTCGTTCCGAACGAAGGAAACTTGCGTACATAGCGATCTTAGCTCTGTGTGCCGAGAAGCGTTGTTCCTCAATTTCCTTGATGTGTTATGAAAATTTTCGGCAAATCTCGCTTACAGGCACGTAACTAAGTCGTTCCGAACGAAGGAAACTTGCGTACATAGCGATCTTAGCTCTGTGTGCCGAGAAGCGTTGTTCCTCAATTTCCTTGATGTGTTATGAAAATTTTCGGCAAATCTCGCTTACAGGCACGTAACTAAGTCGTTCCGAACGAAGGAAACTTGCGTACATAGCGATCTTAGCTCTGTGTGCCGAGAAGCGTTGTTCCTCAATTTCCTTGATGTGTTATGAAAATTTTCGGCAAATCTCGCTTACAGGCACGTAACTAAGTCGTTCCGAACGAAGGAAACTTGCGTACATAGCGATCTTAGCTCTGTGTGCCGAGAAGCGTTGTTCCTCAATTTCCTTGATGTGTTATGAAAATTTTCGGCAAATCTCGCTTACAGGCACGTAACTAAGTCGTTCCGAACGAAGGAAACTTGCGTACATAGCGATCTTAGCTCTGTGTGCCGAGAAGCGTTGTTCCTCAATTTCCTTGATGTGTTATGAAAATTTTCGGCAAATCTCGCTTACAGGCACGTAACTAAGTCGTTCCGAACGAAGGAAACTTGCGTACATAGCGATCTTAGCTCTGTGTGCCGAGAAGCGTTGTTCCTCAATTTCCTTGATGTGTTATGAAAATTTTCGGCAAATCTCGCTTACAGGCACGTAACTAAGTCGTTCCGAACGAAGGAAACTTGCGTACATAGCGATCTTAGCTCTGTGTGCCGAGAAGCGTTGTTCCTCAATTTCCTTGATGTGTTATGAAAATTTTCGGCAAATCTCGCTTACAGGCACGTAACTAAGTCGTTCCGAACGAAGGAAACTTGCGTACATAGCGATCTTAGCTCTGTGTGCCGAGAAGCGTTGTTCCTCAATTTCCTTGATGTGTTATGAAAATTTTCGGCAAATCTCACTTACAGGCACGTAACTAAGTCGTTCCGAACGAAGGAAACTTGCGTACATAGCGATCTTAGCTCTGTGTGCCGAGAAGCGTTGTTCCTCAATTTCCTTGATGTGTTATGAAAATTTTCGGCAAATCTCGCTTACAGGCACGTAACTAAGTCGTTCCGAACGAAGGAAACTTGCGTACATAGCGATCTTAGCTCTGTGTGCCGAGAAGCGTTGTTCCTCAATTTCCTTGATGTGTTATGAAAATTTTCGGCAAATCTCGCTTACAGGCACGTAACTAAGTCGTTCCGAACGAAGGAAAACTTGCGTACATAGCGATCTTAGCTCTGTGTGCCGAGAAGCGTTGTTCCTCAATTTCCTTGATGTGTTATGAAAATTTTCGGCAAATCTCGCTTACAGGCACGTAACTAAGTCGTTCCGAACGAAGGAAACTTGCGTACATAGCGATCTTAGCTCTGTGTGCCGAGAAGCGTTGTTCCTCAATTTCCTTGATGTGTTATGAAAATTTTCGGCAAATCTCACTTACAGGCACGTAACTAAGTCGTTCCGAACGAAGGAAACTTGCGTACATAGCGATCTTAGCTCTGTGTGCCGAGAAGCGTTGTTCCTCAATTTCCTTGATGTGTTATGAAAATTTTCGGCAAATCTCGCTTACAGGCACGTAACTAAGTCGTTCCGAACGAAGGAAACTTGCGTACATAGTGATTTTAGCTCTGTGTGCCGAGAAGCGTTGTTCCTCAATTTCCTTGATGTGTTATGAAAATTTTCGGCAAATCTCACTTACAGGCACGTAACTAAGTCGTTCCGAACGAAGGAAACTTGCGTACATAGCGATCTTAGCTCTGTGTGCCGAGAAGCGTTGTTCCTCAATTTCCTCGATGTGTTATGAAAATTTTCGGCAAA
>CAJQTV010001671.1:0-21807 GCA_907163055.1 Formica aquilonia x Formica polyctena | reverse complement strand
TAAAATAATGATATCAAAAAATTGCGCCAAATGAATAAAAATGTATACTATATAAAATTTATTTTTTTTATTATTATTTAAATAAAAACATTTAACTAAAAAAAAAATATCAAAAAATGTTATACAAAGTAGTGTTTTAATTTCCTAGAAAAATATCAAAAAATTTGGTCAACTTAATAAAAATTTATGTTATACAATTTTTTTATTTTAGGTATTAATAAAAGTTAGATTTTAATAAATTGCAATATAATTAAAGTAGTAGGGCGTATAACTAAAAAAATAGAGTTATTTTATAACTAAGTGCACAATTGTAATATACACACATCTAACGCTTTGGGATATATTTATTATAAACTACTATGTAAGACGGTATAAAATAAACAATTAAAAATAAAAATTAAACAAATATTTTAACCGAAAACAATTGTACAAAATAACTGTTTTAATTTCTACAAAAAATTAAAATTTATACAAGTAAAAAAAAATTTTTATTTAAAAAAACTTGGCGCTGCGTGTCTAAAATAAAGCACGATATATATTTTGACACGCGAATTGTTTTGTTCCTTTTAATTGACCAAGCACGCATGCATCGTTGATAGATATGTTCGCTTATGAATGAGAGCTTGATATTGTTGTGGGTCGCATGGTAGCGTTGCTGTTTACTGGCATGTGGCTTGCAGGAGTGTTGGGAGCGTATGCGAATGGATGCTTTATGCGGCTTAGATTATTTTAATCGCATTATATAATGGCGTTTTATTATTTTTTGTGTATCACGTATGTATTTATATTACTGCGTGATAATATATAGAGAATCATTCCTGGGAGTTGTTTTGGATTCTCGTGGACGTGGCCATCGGGATTTCTACAGGTAACATTCCCTGAGACATACCTGAAAGGAAGGATGATGACTACGACTCAATCATCATCCTGCAACATCGAGAGACTTAGAATAAAGCGTTCGGCGGTAAAAAGTTGCGAACGGGTAATTAACGTAAAAAAAATACTTGTAAAACTTGTACATTGCGATAAATATTGTTGCGGTATACAATGCGGGGATAAATAATGTCGCGATAAATATTGTTCCGGTAATTGTTGCTGCGATAAATGTTGTCATGGTTATGTAAAATGGTTAGTACGTCTTCCGCCATTTTGTAAGACAGGTATAAGAGCGAGACACGCCAGTGGGCGTGATATTACGTGTAAGGGGGTAAATTGAACGCCCCGGCGGTATGTGTGATGGCGTATGTGCGCGGAACATTCTGGAAGATTCTGGAATGTTCTAGAACGTTCTCGAAGGTTCGACACACCTGGTGGGGAATGGAAATTTCCACGCAGCGACTACGCGTGAATGTGTCGAATCTTCGGGGGTAATTTAGCGAGGTGGGAGTTTTGCGAACCCCACGTCCGTGCGTAGCGACCGTAACTCTTGGTCAGTCGGAGCCGTATCGTCTAAAAGAACGGTAGACAAAATCTCCTGAGTCCGCTGCACCCGCGCATTTATAACTTAGTCGTTCGCGATCACGTCGCAGCTATCCGTACGCGGTGCTAAAAAGTTGTGATTATCATCCGCGACAAGTTAGCGTGTTAAACGTTGTAAAGCAAGCGCTTGCATCATATATATTAATTGGCGTCAAGTCGCAGCGAGGGAAAACGTAAAGCGTGCGTAGTAATTCCCGCCGCTAACTTGTAATATTATATTTATACGCGTTGTAATTCCCGCGTTCGGATAATTGTTATACGCGTTGTAATTCCCGCGTCCGGATCTATTGTAAAACCTTCATATTGAAGAGAATATATTTTATACGCCAAAATTATTGTCTCCCGTTACTACTCGCGACGATCCCGACAAGTGCCTTCCTCTCTTCCGTCGTTCGCCGTCGCGCACCAGAGAGTTGTCCGTGGTGGAGGAGCGTCTTAACAAGGAAGGGAGACGGACCGTGGGACGAGGAGCAGCCGTAGCGGTAGCCAAATCGTTGAGGAAATCGTGGAGCGAAGCGGCGTCACATATTGGTTGCAATTCTGCCATTGCGAGCGGACAGCCACAAGTCCTGGGGGCTCGGACCGAGAAGCTACCACACCCTGGTTGCAATCCTGCCATTGCGAGCGGACAGCCACAAGTCCTTGGGGCTCGGACCGAGAAGCTACCACATCCTGGTTGCAATCCTGCCATTGCGAGCGGACAGCCACAAGTCCTGGGGGCTCGGACCGAGAAGCTACCACATCCTGGTTGCAATCCTGCCATTGCGAGCGGACAGCCATACGTCCTGGGGGCTCGGACAGAGAAGCTGCCATATTCTGGTTGCAATCCTGCCATTGCGAGCGGACAGCCAAGTAACCTTGCCGCTTATTGGTGAAAGCGTGCTGGCGACCCTGAATCTAAAACAGGTGAGAGAACCTTTATTCGAAGCGTACTCGCTTATTTCTTACGTCTAGGACGTTTTATACGCTTGGCCGGTGTTTGTCCGGTCACACCCTAAGCAGGATAGTTAAAACAAAATGATAGGATTACATAGATCTTGCATATCATTTTAAGCACGAGCATATGAAATAAAAATCTTTCGAATTGGTGTCCGCGTGTGCGGCGCGTTGCGCGTGCGTGGTGCGCGTGCGCGGCGTGGTTTGCGTGTGCGGTACCCTCGATCATGGCATAATGTAGGACTCTCACGGTGAAGCTTGCTTTATGATAAATATTGCCTTTTGAGGATTGATGTCCGGTGGACGTATCAACTAAGTGATCTGATTCTTGCTATCAAATAATCATGCGTCTGGATCTTGGGTGACGGAACTCTTTATCGGCTTAATCCAATAAGAGATATGCGAACTTGAGGTCGGGAATTAACTCTGGAATTGCAATTGGATGGAAACATGTGTTACGTCCGGCGGACTCTACGATTCTTTTCTTTCATCGTAAATAGAGATTAGCGGTATCTTAAGAGCGTATTACGCCTTGAAATAAACAAATGGAAACTGAAAGGCGAGACAAACTTTTCGGAAACAAAAATTGAGAGGATATATGATACAAACAGGAAACTAGAGCATATCTGATCTAAGAAATAAGCAAAGCTTGGGTGACAAATTCTCTTACTAATCTAAATTATGGTTGACAGCTCTCGTAATAAACAATTTCGGTACCAAGAATCTAAATGAAAACCGAAACGGACATTAAAAATGATATCATATGTGCTCGCCTGACAGATCTCCGTTACACGATATCTACCTAAGATAAAACTTAAGTAGATAAGAAAAGACATAACTCTCAATCAAGTTGCAACAACTCTCCATTGGGCGAAAGCTAATTCTATAAACAAAAGCCTTCACCAATACCTAAGGTTCTAACACCTCCTATGCTAAAGGGCAACGCCTCCCAGCAACATCGGAGGGCGTGAATAAAAAATTCAATTCGCGAAAAATATTAACGAAACCAATGAAGAGGAGGAGCAAAGGGCTTAATATACTCCGGACCTTTCCTCGCGGCTCATTCATCATTCAGTATCTCTTCATTCAGTTTTCAGTATTCAGATTCAGTTTCAATTCAGTTTCAATTCATTTTCGGGTCTCGACTCGAACCGTCGCACCGAGTCTGCTTACAGTCCGCGCTGATTATTTAAGTCTCCAAAAGTTTATCGATTCTCGCAAGTTCTCTCTGCGATTATGCTAGTGCAAGGAGTTTCACGCTGTACAACTTGAAATTTTATAAAATTCGTGCGGGCAAGTGACAAGTGGTGTGCCCTTGAGCGGATCGAGCGAACACCACCGGAACCGAGCGATCTCCGAGCCACCCCTTCCGCGCAGCCGAGTCCAGAGATAGATCTTAGTTCACTTATCCAGCGAAATTTTTAAAGTCATCACCTTCGCACACAACAAGTAGTGAGTCTACCAAAGAGTTTCATTCTTTCTCTTACTTTATTTTTTTCCTTCCTCTTAAAAGAAACAGTTTGTTATTAAATTCAAATTTTCAAGTAATATCCAAGCACAAACATTTATTAGTATTATTATTAAATTAAATCCTGGTTATTAAATATTTTACATTTCCTCTTCTTTGAACCTTCTCCTTTGCGAGTCCATAAGCGTGGTTAGCCAGGATCTTGAACACTGTCAAGATTGGCATTCATCCTTATTGTTAGACTCGTGCAATCCTCTCTCCCCTGCGAGTCCGTAAACTTGATTAGCCAGGATCTTGAACACTGTCAAGATTGGCATTCATCCTTATTGTTAGACTCGTGCAGTCCTCTCTCCTTTGCGAGTCCGTAAGCTTGATTAGCCAGGATCTTGAACACTGTCAAGATTGGCATTCATGCTTATTGTTAGACTTAAGCAATCCTTCCCCTTTCACGGGTCCCTAGGCGTGATTAGCCAGGATCCTGGTGTAATATCATGATTGGCATTCATACTTAGCTGCCAGGCCCTGAAGGAAAATCTTCTCCCTCTACTTCTAGAATAATTCCCTCCGAATCGTTCTATTTCCCTTCTCTCTCTCTCTCTCTCTCTCTCTCTCTATATATATATATATATATATATATATATATATATATATATATATAGAGAGAGAGAGAGAGAGAGAGAGAGATATTGAGATCCTTAAGAGCTTTCTCCGTTTTTCTTTATCATTATCAAACTGTTTCTTTTACCTAAATATCAATATCTTTGTTAACTCTTGCGTGTGTTTCCTAGTGGAAACAACCTCGGCAAAGCGCTCTAAGTGCTGGGCGAAACAAATCCGCAACCGGGAAAATAAAAAGCTCCGGAAACTATTGGCTCGAGCGTCCGCGAATTAATAATTTTTCTATCCTCATCATTCTACTCACACTTTTATTTCATGTAATTTTTCTAAAACCTGTTATTGTAAATTTCCAACCGGAATTTAAATTTTAGATTCTAATAATCGCGGGCTAGTAAGAGCCAGAACGCGGATGGCAGTGCGTCAGTTTCATAGAAAAATAAGTTTTCTATGAAACTGAATATGTGCACAGGGCACGAAATTTACTTGGTGTATACCAAGATTTTATAAAATTATTAAGAGCCTAATTTCTTAAAATTTGTTCACGCCGGCTGAAAGATGACGTTAATAGTAATAGATATTATAAGGCAAATGAGAAGTATCGGTGGTGTGGGGTCTGAATAGCTCAGAGGTAAGAGCAGTCGCCCGGCAAGCGAAAGACTCGGGTTCGATTCCCGATTCAGCGACTTCGCCCCGATATTTTTCTCACCTTCGTCTCTCCAGGGGGGTAAAGAGGGATTATTATAAATCTCGAATTGAGATTAATTTTAAAAAATCTTGGTATACACCAAGTAAATTTCGTGCCCTGTGCACATATTCAGTTTCATAGAAAACTTATTTTTCTATGAAACTGACGCACTGCCATCCGCGTTCTGGCTCTTACTAGCCCGCGATTATTAGAATTTGTGATGTCACTCGAGAGCCTAATTTCTTAAAATTTGTTAGTTCACGCCGGCTGAAAGATGGCGTTAATAGTAATAGATATTATAAGGCAAATGAGAAGTATCGGTGGTGTGGGGTCTGAATAGCTCAGAGGTAAGAGCAGTCGCCCGGCAAGCGAAAGATTCGGGTTCGATTCCCGATTCAGCGACTTCGCCCAGATATTTTTCTCGCCTTCGTCTCTCCAGGGGGGTAAAGAGGGATTATTGTGAATCTCGAATTGAGATTAATTTTAAAAAATCTTGGTATACACCAAGTAAATTTCGTGCCCTGTGCACATATTCAGTTTCATAGAAAACTTATTTTTCTATGAAACTGACGCACTGCCATCCGCGTTCTGGCTCTTACTAGCCCGCGATTATTAGAATTTGTGATGTCACTCGAGAGCCTAATTTCTTAAAATTTGTTTAAATTTTAGTTTCCCCGCTTAATTCCGGTTGATGTCCTCCGTTTGTAACACCCGCGAGAACACAATTTTTATCCACATACACACATTCACACACAAACATATTAGATCTTAAGCAAGTTATTTTACAATAACGGTCTATAAAAATGAATCAGATGATTCATTATTAAATTGTATCTTTTAAAATTATTCGTTTTATTTCTTTGAATAAATGTAAAGTTAGATTTTAAAATTCGAGCAATTTATTAACCCGACCTCCTTCCTGTTGCACGAAATCGCACAAGATCCCGTCCCGGGTAATAGGGATTCAGTTCCTTTACCAGAAAAGGGACCACCGAGCGAACGGCGCTTTCGATAGGGTAAGAGCGACCCTTCCGGTCGTTGACCTATCTCCTGCCCTGATCTGTTCGTTCGACTCTAGGAGACGCATCGTCTAGCGTTTGTCTAGAGATAAGTAGGTTACGCCCTCCCGCTGACTCTTCCTTTATTTGAGTCTGGACGTAACACATGTGTTGCTTAGATATATGTGTTGTACTAACTGGAGAGGATACTCGTGGTTGAGCGAAGGCAACGGATACATGTAACGGTGTATATTTTCTGACCTTTTGTGGTCTGAATCTTATGAATGGAGAATTGAGTAATTGTAAGAACTTCTATGTAAGGGAACACACTTACAGCATTATGTTGGTTTGTTGTGCTGTCGTTTAAATTATTGTCATGCTGCTTAATACTGTTGTTTATCTGTGACACAGACTGTTATTTTCATTTATTGAATTTATAGGGTTACGGGGTTCCAGCTTTTTTGCAATTTTTTTATTACGGAAATCGAAAATTGGTCACGCGAAACGGATTCTGGCGTTTGTTTCGCGTCGATATCTATCTCCGTTCCTTAGTTATAGGGGTGCAAAGCACCCCTTGCTATTTTTGGTCCGTAACTCGGAAACCGTTGACGCGGCGGGATTGGCACCCGAGGGACATCGATCGGTCTCGCGAAGGGCTACAAATCTGGTCCTGTACTCCACCCCCCTAGGACCCACCCTTTGGGCCCTGTATACTTGGTCCAAAGAGGTGAAAATTTTTTTATTACGGAAATCGAAAGTTGGTCACGCGAAACGGATTCTGCCGTTGGTCTCGCGTCGATATCTATCTCCGTTCCTTAGTTATAGGGGTGCAAAGCACCCCTTGCTATTTTTGGTCCGTAACTCGGAAACCGTTGACGCGGCGGGATTGGCACCCGAGGGACATCGATCGGTCTCGCGAAGGGCTACAAATCTGGTCCTGTACTCCACCCCCCTAGGACCCACCCTTTGGGCCCTGTATACTTGGTCCAAAGGGGTGAAAATTTTTTTATTACGGAAATCGAAAGTTGGTCACGCGAAACGGATTCTGCCGTTGGTCTCGCGTCGATATCTATCTCCGTTCCTTAGTTATAGGGGTGCAAAGCGCCCCTTGCCATTTTTGGTCCGTAACTCGAAAACCGTTGACGCGGCAGGATTGACACCCGAGGGACATCGATCGGTCTCGCGAAGGGCTACAACTTTGGTCTCGTACTCCACCCCTCTAGGACTCACCCTTTGGGCCGTGTATACTTGGTCCAAAGGGGTGAAAATCTTTTTATTACGGAAATCGAAAATTGATCACGCGAAACGGATTCTGGCGTTGGTCTCGCGTCGATATCTATTTCCGTTTCTTAGTTATAGGGGTGTAAAGCGTCCCTTGATATTTTGGGTCCATAACTCGAAAACCGTTGACGCGGCAGGATTGGCACCCGAGGGACATCGATTGGTCTCGCGAAGGGCTACAATTTTGGTCCTCTAGCCCATCCGCCTAGGATCTACCCTTTGGGGCCTGTATACTTGGAGTCGGGTGTAGAAATTTACAAGTCTCAAGGGGTGATACGGGACGCGAAATATCGACTAAAATTTGACTACTCCAATCGATAGAGAATTGAGAAATACGTCGATTTACGCACAGCCGTGACGCGCGACGGGGAGGCGTTCGGGGAGGGGGTGGGGGGAGGGGCTTCGCCCCTCCCCCCGATTCTACAGGTGATGCGGTACGGGCGCTGGCGGGGAGGGGGGTTTCGGGGGGAGGGGCTGTGCCCCTCCTCCCGACTTTGATAAAGCTACTGCAGTTTACTTAATGATAATAATTTATGTTATATCTAATAATTGTTTCGTATTATACGTCAAGTAATACACGTCGATTCGTTAACGATATACAGGTATTCACTTCCTTAAATTTTGATGGGGGTGAAAGGGTTAATTTCGCTTTTTAACACGTAATACTTACTACTATATCGCTAGTCGAAGCTCAACGCTGACGGAAACGTAACGGTGCGGACGTATATCAATTTCGCGTTTCCATATGTGGATAACGATGTTATATATTGTCTCGTTTGGCTCTGACGATGATAAGAGGATATTAATAAAGATTGTTCGCAAACTTTTCAGACGTTCCGGAGGAAGCTAAGCCCAGTGGCGCAGAAGCGTTAGCTTCCAAGGACAGACCAAGCTCGACAAGTTTTTAAATATAGAAAAAGAATCAGGCTCGAAAGAGGTAAGGTTTAGGGCCCGAGCACAGACTTTTGCATAAGCGCGCATAATCATAAGCATAAGGAAATTGATTGGTCGTTTCTTTACGTATATGTATTTACGGACCGATCAATTTCCTTACGCTTACGATTATGCGCGCTTATGCAAAAGTCTGTGCTCGGGCCCTTACATTAAAGTAAAGAAATGCATGTACGGCGTAAAAAACCCTGTTTTGAAAAAATGGATAAAATTATTTAACCGATCGCTTCATTGTTTCGTTCTGGAGAATCCTGGCAGGGGTCTGCGTGGACTAACGTTTTTTATTACTGGAGTGATGGAGTACATGTCCAGAGCAGAAGTCTGTAAATTAATAACAGACACCGTGGTGGGCGCACCGTTTGCAAGCTTTCTCGGAGGGTGCATTATATCGTTGTTGGCGGCAAGGCAGCAGGACAAACGAAATTGAAGAAGGTACATCTATCATCTCGTTATAGACATTTATACGTTTGCCATATACTTATCGTTTCTCATTGAAAATAATATCTTTCTTTTCAGGCGAATGCATTAGGAGTAAGGAGGCTCTCCCAGTTTAGTTTGATCGAGATGATAAAAACAGGAGGCAGAGCAATATCGTCGGATCGAACGAAAAAATCTATCGCTTGTTGGGAGAAGCGGAGGGGGGTAAGCTGGAAGAGGTAAGCTTATTTATATTATTATTTTTATTATTGTTGTAATCATTAACAATTTGTCGAATTCCCTGATTAATCTTACTTTTTTTTAAATCAATAGATATTTCTCTCCGATTCTGATGAAGAGAAAGAGAAGAACGAGACACCGAGACAAACGACAAAAGAGAAAAGGGTAAGCTTTCATATTTGTTAAATTAAATCTATACACAAATAATAAGATTAGATAAAAATGTATCATAGTTTTTTTATTTAGGTAAGTAGCGGCTCGCCGACCATTTCTCAAGTAATTTCATTACCGTTAATTTCACCAAGCGACAGAAATTGGCGCGAGGTAATAAGCTGCTTGTAGGTATAAACTTGTATATTAATGATATAATTATTATAAATTCTCATTTTTTTGAGCAACTCGCAGCCCGGCGAGGGGACGACCACGACCGCAAGGAGAACGAGGCGAAGGGAAGCACATTGGGGCGGCACCGCCTCCCGGTCAGGAAGACGAGGATGGTGGCGAGGGGACGACGGGTGACGAAGGACACAAGGAGGAGGAGGAGGAGCAGGAGGACCGCGAGACGGCGGCCTCAAAAACCTGAGGTATGCTGTTTTAATATATAAACTTTTGTATATTAACGATACAATTATTAATTCTTATTTTTTTTAGCGACTCGCAGCGGCGGTATAAAAAGCGGCAAAGATTTTCTTTTTTTCCTTTGGTATATTTTCTAAGTTTTACTACAATTTTACTACACTGCTGGTGGAGAGACCAGACAACATCGATTACTATCCTTCTCTGAAACTAACTAAGGCCCGATTCCACAACTTACTTTAACCGGAGTTTAACTCGTTAATGGAGGATTTACATTGCATCCGATGTACAATGTATGACGTCCGATTGGATACATCGGAGGACATCGGACGTAATGTGAATTTTCCATTAACGAGTTAAACTTGGGTTAAAGTAAGTTGTGGAACTGGGCCTAAGAGATATTACCCACATGTGCGTAAAAGGTATGGTTTCTTCGTAGTTTATGAGAAAACATACAAACACATATATATAATGATGTCGAATTTATATTTTCAGACTTTAATAAATAGATGTCATCGTAACGTTAAGTTATTGCCCACTGGCCTACAATTTGGAACTGCTGCTGGTGTCACGAGCTGGTCCCAGACAACATCGATTACATCCTTCTCTGAAACTAACTAAGAGATATTACCCACATGTGCGTAACATGTATGGTTTCTTGGTAGTAAAATTAAAAAACTTATTCAATATTATTCCAAAGACACACGAGACAACAAGACTGATTCACATTTTAATCAATTTACACAATTTTGTTTAGAATCAGATTATTATATTGTTATCATTATTACACGATATGTATTACTTTGCTACATCAATATACTGCCTGTGCAATATTTTATAATTCAGATATAAAATATATATTATTTTTGTTAAATAATTAGCGAAATAAGATAGAAACCTATTCTATTATACTCTATAATATTATTATTATTACACGATATATATTATATTAGTTTGCTACATCAATATACTGCCCGTGCAATATTTTATAATTCAGATATAAAATATATATTATTTTTGTTAAATAATTAGCGAAATAAGATAGAAACCTATTCTATTATACTCTATAATATTATTATTATTACACGATATATATTATATTAGTTTGCTACATCAATATACTGCCTGTGCAATATTTTATAATTAAGATATCGAATGCATATTTCTTTTGTTAAATAATTAGCGAAATAAGATAGAAACCCGTTCTATTGTAATATTCTATAGAAAAATTATTTATCTTAGATATTATCATTTATCCATAAAATGAGAAAATCTGTTTGCTCTGCAATTTTATTAAATATCATTAGTGAGAACAAAATAATTTTTAATTGTTTTTTACAAGGTCCCTTCACATTACAGAGAGAGAGAGAGTTGTCGCTGGTTGCGCGATACATTGCTCGTTAATGTTCGTACGGATACTGGTGGTATTATTATCGTGTATTCGATTCGTGCTTGATTCTGTCGGAAGAGAATGGGTGGATTATTGATTATGCTCTTAAGAAGCGTAACTTATTCCTAATCAAAACGATACAAACAAAGACACGTTTGATTCATATCTTAATCAATTTACAGAATTTTATTTACAATCAGATTATAATATTGTTATTATTATTACACGATATGTATTATGATCGTTTCTCGCAAAGTCTCTTCACTTCATCTCTAATAATTAAGCAAAGATTACTCGTGCGATTATCATGATATTAATCGTATATAATAAAACATATCGTATTCACCATCTAGTTCAGTTGATTAATTGATTGATTAACTAATTAATTAATTAATCAATTAAAGTAGGTAATTACGGAATACTCGGTTAACGCTGGCAGGCAGAGAAACATAATAGGTAGGTTAATTATTAATATATATAAAAAATTAGTTATTCTCGCATGTGCTTGTAATGTAAGCTACGAGTATATAAGGAAGAATCGAAAGAACGATATTAATGGGCTGTGGTGGACAGGTAGCCCGGGCCTCGACGTATCCCAAAATGGGTGTTTGCATTCCCACAGGCGTACGATCGATGAGTGATTTAAATGCATCCTCGGACGTTTGTGGGAACGAAAAAGTCCATATATAAGGGGGATACCAAAAAAGTATAAGGTAATTACGGAACACCCGGTTAACGCTGGTAGGCAGAGAAACATAATAGGTAGGTTAATTATTAATATATATCAAAAATTAGTTATTCTTGCATGTGCTTGTAATGTAAGTTATGAGTATATAAGGAAGAATCGAAAGAATGACATTAAGGGGATGTGGTGGACAGCAGGTAGTCCAGGCCCCGATGTATCCCACAATGGGTCCTTGTATCCCCACAATCATTGGATTAATGAATGGTTTGAATGCATTAGATCAATGGTTGTGGGAATGGAAGGATCCACATAGGGGGGATACTTTTTTGGTATCCCCCTTGGACAAAGTGAAATCGTAAAAATAGGCAACGTAAGTTAAGATACTCATCACTTATATATGTATACATATTTTGGTTGTTTGTCTATTTGATTAATTGATTAATTAATTATTTAATTAATTAATTAATTAATTAATTAAAGTAGGTAATTACGGAACACCCGGTTAACGCTGGTAGGCAGAGAAACATAATAGGTAGGTTAATTATTAATATATATCAAAAATTAGTTATTCTCGCATGTGCTTTATCGTAAGATAGGAATATATAAGGAAGAATTGGAAGAGTTATAGTAAGGGCTGTAGCGGACTGATGGCGAGACCCACGGTCCGGGCCCAGGGGTGCCCACGTTCCGCGCGCATCCACACGCGTATGCGTTTCGCTTACTTCTTCCTAGAGTGCACGAAATTGAAATTCAAAATGTATAAGATAGTATGCGATTGAAACTCGATTATTAGGCGTAGAAGATTGACAATTTGTTTGAAATCGAAATTTGCAACGTGGTAAATCGCAACAAAAATTGGGTTTGAGTTAGATTATATCTTCCGCAAGTGGAGCCCCCTCTGCGGGAAGGCGGGCTCCGCCCCTCTCTCCGACTGATAATACTACTGCAGTTTATTCGATAAATATAAATTTTTCGAATAGCTAAATCTTCTTTGCATTGGATTATGGGTAACTGGAGCTCGTGATTTAACTTTGCGATAACTTTACAGAGTTCATGGTCGAGCGAGCACTATCTTTTGGCTCATTGTACGTCCGGCTATCGGAATATATGGACTTGCATAAAGGTAAGGAGACACAGTCCAAGACACATGGAAATGCGGTGTTATAGTGTTTTCGAATGAACGGGTTAATTCAAACCCGATCAATTAATCAATATATTTTAATATGAATTCAAGCCTTTTATTGTCGGAGACGACGCAACGATGTCATTAATCGCTCTCAGAGCTATTAACCCGCTACATTAGAAAACGCTATAAGACACATGGAAACGCGCGGTGTTAGTCAAGATACGAGACAGGTAGAGTGTCGATGTATCGATGTATTTCGGAACGCGGTACACTTGCATCGATGACCCGCGTCCCGCGTACTACGCCACTTTGCGCAACGGAAGTGTTAATCGCGCGTAGTACGCGGTGTTCTATCGTGTCGGGAAGTGTCGAACGCTGTTGACGGCACTGAAGCGACATTCCGGGTTGCAAATAAGTATCCCAAGGAGCGTTCAATTGCTTCGATTAGCGGGCACGTTGTCCGCTAACAGGAGGTTAAAAGTCTTTTGGTTAACAAGTGACAGAAAGACGCTTAAGTGTTACCGTTGCGCTGTGTTTCCATCGATGTTGGCTTATGGCAGAGTCTTGTACGCTGTTGAGGACGATGAGACGTCGCCATGGGTCAGATGTTAGAGTACTTATGGAGACGTTTCATCGCTTTCAATGGCGAGCATGTTGCCCGCTAACAGGAGGTTAAGTGTTTTCGTTAAAAAGTGACAGGAAGATTCTGAAGTGTTAATGCGACTGTGTGATCGCATTTATGTGTTTATCGCTGAATATCATTTGCTATCGAGGGCGGTAAAGTGCCGTTACAGGTCAGATGTAAGAGTACCCGTACCGGGATTTTACCGCTTTGGATAGTGGATGTGTCAACCGCGCGTTATCGTAGTGTGGTTGTACTAGTGTACTCGCTGTGCGCTGTTGAAAGTGATGAAAAGACGTTTTGGACCGGATTTGTGCTCGAAATGTCTTTTCGTTGCTTTGGATAGCGGTAGCGTTTTTTCGTTAATACGAGGCGTAGATTACTAACTACAGAAGTGTAGTTGTAAGGCCAAGTGTATTAATAATGCTATCTGCTGATAAAAGCGCCGGTATGGGTCAGGTTAGGTACCTTCATTATTTTTACGTTCTTTGTCATTCGATTAATCGTAAAATCATTTTTTTTTCAAATCGACGATTGGAGATTCGGACCTATGGGAATCGAAGGATATCCTTAGGGCCTGCAAAAAGGATTATATAGACTTTTTTCGTCGCATCGATAGTTTCGGAGTTATCGAGCGTTAAAGTTTTTACAAAATAACTAGGAGACGGAGAGTCCTAGGGGAAAAATGCACATGGGTATTTCTTTATTAATCGAAGAGCCCTAGTTAACTCTCTTAGGTAGATTTTACACCTTGGCAGTAAAGGTGCTTTTACACGGTAGCGTTAAGCCCGAATCACATTAGCGTCTCGCGGCTGCGATTGCCTCAGCCAATCAGAAAGCACCAATTGCAAGTATGATTGGAGCGTAGCAAATTACAATCACAAACGCAATCGCAAACGCAGCCGCGAGTCGCTAGTGTGATTTGGGCTTTAAGCGTCGAGCGTTTGCGCAGAATCTAATTTCAGCCTAGAATCTATCTCGTTTAAATTCTGCGCATTTTTATGCGCAGACGCTCGACGCTTAACGCTACTATGCAAAGGTACCTTAAAGCAGAAAGCAGAAATGCAGAAGCCAATCAGAACTCGTGCTAGAAAAGCAGAAACCAATCAGAACTCGCGCTAAAAATGAGCAATACATTTTGCTTTTTTAGCGCGAGTTCTGATTGGTCTCTGCTTTCCCGCTTTCTGCCTTTCTGCCAAGGTGTGAATCCGGCCTTAGCGAAAGTTATGTCGCAAGACTAACCTGAGGTCGGCCAATTAAGAATGCTTATATTGTGGATTACGGTCTGCGCACACCCGTGACGCGCGACGGGGAAGCGTTTGGGGAGGGGGGTTCGAGGGGAAGGGCGAAGCCCCTCCCCCCGACTCTAACACGTGACGCGGTACGGGCGCGGGCGGGGGAGGGGGTTCGGGGGGCGGGGCACCGCCCCTCCCCCCGACTCTGATAAAGCTACTGCAGTTAATTTGAAAAGCCGGAGCCCCGTTAGCCGTCGGGAGACTGTTAAGGACTCCCCCGACGTTGCCCAACTCTTACCACGTGGAGGTGGGGTCGGCGCATGAGAAGTTAAAAAAAGCCTTCTCTTTCAGAGTCGCATTCACTCACAGATTCATACACGCAGATTCATACAGATACTCATACGAAATATATACATTATTCACAGTCTTCGTTTGTGCCGTCTCCTCACCGGCCTCCTTCTAATAGGCGACTCGGACGAGATGCTAATAGGCTCTTCGTTCAGCATTATCGCGTTTCTCTCTTGCACGCGAAGGCTCCTTCTTAATTCGCGCGGATCCTCGACAACGGAAACGTGAGTAGCGTCGCTCGGGACGCACGATGATGTTGAACTATCCTGACCGTCGATCGTCGATGAGGCGACTGCGTCGGACAGCCGTCGACCACGTCTCTTTCGGGACGGTGCGGGTGTTTCGGGCGCCGCGAAGCCACCTTCGACTCCACAGTCGGACGGCAGTGGCGGCGGTGGAGAGGCAGTCGGCGGAGGAGGAGGAGAAACGGCGGACGATGGACTCGCAACGGCTGCGCTGTTGTAACCGGAAGACCTGGTGATTGGGCGGTGCGAGGGCGTGACGATCGCGCCCGAATCACTATCCGGCTGCGGCGGTGGGATTGGTTCTCGTCGTCGTTGTCGTCGTCTGGGCGGCCTCGGCAAGCGGTCGTCATCGCGTGCAGCGCGCGATCGACGATTCCGATCGATTTCGCGCAACCTCTGCCTAATATAGCAAGGTTCGAGCTGGACGCCGCTGGACAAAGTGACAAAGTCGCCTACTTTTACCGTCAACCACGTAATATCCTTACGTTTAGGACAAACGAGGACACTCGGCACGACGTGTACGCTCCTCTTAATTAAAGCCGTCGCTTTTTCAAAAAAAGTTGTCGCGTTGCACACTTGAACGCTCGTCCGGACGATTCTGTTATAAGTATGTCTCGGATCCAAGATAAGTGCGCGAGCGACATAATCCGCTTGCACGGTTCCTCTGATTACAAATTAAACATCCGGTTTTGCGTACCGCCTGTATTCCTGCAGGAAATGCGCCAACGTAAATACCCGTTCGTATCGCTGGTAACAGCAACGAGCCAGATCAAGTACGTCCGAACAGAGGACGGCTTCATTGGTTAAGAAGGCGTTAGTGTACGCCCACGTGCCGTGCGCCGCTATTACGAAGCGAAGGGCTCTCGTATCCTCGTCATCACTTTCTTCGTCGTCCGTGTCGTCGTCCGGTAGTGCGTTTATCACGCACCAGACCGTTCTGATAGCTTTTACCATCCGGACTGGTATATCCGCGCTGTATAACGGATATAGGAAATCGTCGCTGTCGTCGTATAATGGACGCAGTTGAACGATTTCGTCAACGACGGATTTCCCCTCCGTGTCGTTCGTCATCATGTGGCGTACGGTTTCGTAATTATAGGCCGTGGATTGACCGTGTACGAAGTACATGATTCGAAATTCGGCGCGTATAACACGCCTTACCGCGGAGCACGATGACCATTGCGCCCTATCCGAGAAGTATAAATCGTCGCGGATGACGACGGTGAGCAGGTTGAGTTCACGTTTAATACATTTATCAAAATATTCTCGCCAATTTTCTAAGCGATATATTAGCCGGCGAGCGAGCATCTTGTCGGTCATAATCGCGTTGGCTTCGACGTCGAAGACGCGATAACGTTGAATGTATCACGACATATCGATGTTGGCGGGAAGACGACGATAATCAAACGTCAAAACCTCTTCGACGCGTAATCGATGTCGTTGCCGAACATAATTACGGCAATAAGAAATCAAATCTTTGGTGTACTGCCGCGTCTGGCTTCTAATTTGGGCAAGCTCTCTGTCCGTAGAGCTGCGGAAGCCGCGGCATACGTAGTAACAAGCGAGAAGGCCAAAGTTTTGGGGACGGGCCATTTTAGCCGCCGAACTGTACGCTTGTACGTATGTAACAATGTTATTCGCAACGGGCGGCGAGGCGTGCCGATGGAAATAACCATAATTAAATAGGAAACTTATCCTATACTTCTCCGTTTTACCGACGATGTTAACGGCACCGGTAAATGTAGACAGGAGAGAGTCCTCGTCCCGACCCATCAATTTAACCAGTAAAACGTTGTTGTCCCATTTGTTATCCTCGTCTTCCTCTCGGACGTTGATACCGAGCTCGTCGGTCCGATGTATCTGTATCACATCGATGTGCGCATGATTGACGTGACACCATAATCGAAGACAGATGCGAGCGAGATTTTTGTCTAGTCTTAGACCGTGCTGGCACATGTAAAATCTGACACATGATATTCCGCATATCAGGCGCAAATCGATGTTCCTTAGAGTCTCCGTTACGAGGGCGGCAAACTCTTGGTAATCCTCCTGTATGACGGGGTAGACGCGATCCACGTCATAATCTATATACGCTATGCCCGTCTTGGCCGTACGGCTGTTCTTGGACAGTTTGCGGGCGGAGCAGGCGACTACGTGGCGTACAAATGCGTTGGCGATCTTCCTCGCCAAACGTGCTTCGTATTGGCATGTCCTTGAAGAACAGACTCGAGAAATCGGCCTGAAAAAGAGCGAACAGTTGGCAGTCGTCGACGTTGGCGATTGCGAACTCGTACCATAAAGAGTTCCTATTTATTCGTTCGCCTAGACAGCGGAATCTTGGCTGTTGCGTAAGACGAAACTCGCGTCTTCTCTTTAAATATGCGGTGATCTTCGCGTTTTTGCAAACTGATATCGGTACCGGCTTGGTCCAAACCTTGCACGATGTTGTGCATATAAACGGTTCCATGGTACAACATACGACCGCCATGGAGTCGATGTCCCCTCGAAGGACTACGTCGTCGCCGGATTCATAATTCAGTTGCACGTAACGTGGATTCAGAAATTGTATATCCGTCATCGTGTTCTCGTTACAGTTTTCTTCCTCGCTCTCTAGGCGGAGAGGTACTTGGACGGCGTCGTTCTCGGTGGCACTCGACATTTCGAGACCGACAATGTACGAATACCGGTGTGGAAACTAACACCTGGAACGTACGATACTCGACGGCACTGGCTCAGACCGACAATGTACGTATATTCGACGGCACTGATACCGACAACGCGTACGGATACTCGTACGGATACGCTACGAGACTTTACACTTTCAACGTACGATACACGACGCTACAGTCATAAACAATGTACTATATTCGACGACACTGACGCTGACAATGTATAATCGACGGCACTGATACCGACAATGTACAGATGCTCGTACGGACACGCGACGAGACTTTACACTTTCAACGTACGATACACGACGCTACAGTCATAAACAATGTACTATATTCGACGACACTGACGCTGACAATGTATAATCGACGACACTGATACCGACAACGCGTACGGATACTCGTACGGATACGCGACGAGACTTTACACTTTCAACGTACGATACACGACGCTACAGTCATAAACAATGTACTATATTCGACGACACTGACACTGACAATGTATAATCGACGGCACTGATACCGACAACGCGTACGGATACTCGTACGGATACGCGACGAGACTTTACACTTTCAACGTACGATACACGACGCTACAGTCATAAACAATGTACTATATTCGACGGCACTGACGCTGACAATGTATGTATAATCGACGGCACTGATACCGACAATGTACGGATGCTCGTACGGACACGCGACGAGACTTTACACTTTCAACGTACGATACACGATGCTACAGTCATAAACAATGTACTATATTCGACGACACTGACGCTGACAATGTATAATCGACGGCACTGATATCGACAATGTACGGATGCTCGTACGGACGCGCGACGAGACTTTACACTTTCAACGTACGATACACGACGCTACAGTCATAAACAATGTACTATATTCGACGGCACTGACGCTGACAATGTACGTATAATCGACGGCACTGATACCGACAATGTACGGATGCTCGTATGGACACGCAACGAGATTTATACTTTCAACGTACTATACTCGACGCTACTGGCACAGACAACGTACGACACTCGACGCTACTGGCACAGACAATGTACTATACTTGATGGTACCGACACCGACAATGTACGTATAATCAACGGCACAGATACCGACAACGTACGGATACGCGTGTATGGACACGCGACGAGACTTTACACTTTCAACGTACGATACTCGATGCTACTGGCACAGACAATGAGCTCTGTTACACGGCGTCCTTAATCGTGTTTAACAACGTCCGTAGCTGTAAAATTGGCCAATCACAGCTATTTATCCGAAGAATGGAATAACTGTGATTGGTCAGCCTTAGAACTACGGATGTTATTAAACCCGATTAAGGTTGACGCGTAAGGCCGATATTACATTTGTCGTACGACAAACTTTTTAAGCATATTGATTGGCTGCAAAATAGGTACTCTACTTAGACAATACTGTATATAGCTTTCAGTTGGTTAATTGATTGATTAACTAATTAATTAATTAATCAATTAAAGTAGGTAATTACGGAACACCCGGTTAATGCTGGCAGGCAGAGAAACATAATAGGTAAGTTAATTATTAATATATATCACAAATTAGTTATTCTCGCATGTGCTTTATCGTAAGGTAGGAATATATAAGGAAGAATTGGAAGAGTTATAGTAAAGGCTGTAGCGGACTGATGGCGAGACCCACGGTCCGGGCCCAGGGGTGCCCACCTCGGGGGGTTCGTCTCGCCGCAAGTGATGCAGGTGGGGATTATTGAAAGCATTTGCATCGCTTACGGTGAGGTGAAAATCCAGAAAGAGGCACTAATTTTTTGGTGTCTTTTTAGAATAAAATGGTAATTAGTTACAATTAGTTAGTAAGATAGATAGTCATAAGGTGTAGCGTAATATATACTATCAGTTTCTGCGATGAAAATGAAATACTTGCGTGCGCAGGCGCGACGCGCATGCGCGGTGCGGTGCGCGCGCGTGATATCCAGAATCACCCAGTTTGTGAGTAATTTGACTATAATTATAGGGTAGTAGTTTTAGATAAGGTAATTGGATAAATTTAAGTAACTATTAGTATTAATCTTATTAATTTTAGGTAGACTCTTAGTTTATAACATAAATATAAGGTAGTATCATAATTTTAAAGGTAGAAACTTAACATTAGAATAGAACATATAAGGTAGAATTTATCGGAATAATACCAGAGGCTGTGGTGATCCCACAGATTAGGTGTCACGTCGGTGAGTCTTGTTAGGATGTGACCGGCCAAGCCGATTTATTACTTACTCATACCATTGAAATCTGTGGATTCTCTGTCCATTATACGGTCGCCAGCTGTTTTTAATTTCTAAACAGCAAGGATTGGACTTCAATCGAGCGATATAGGAACTGGGTGGCCGGGAATCTCGAAACTCCTTGGTTTTGACCACCTTTCGCCGGAACAATCACCTCGAATGCGATCTTTTCCGAACTGGGATGCCGAGCGCTTCGAAGCTTGAAGATCCTGTGAAAGAATACACCCCGGGTTCCCGAAGACCGAAATAAGACCACTGAATTGAAGTTTAAAAATGAATATGTTTATTGAATATAAGACTTGTGAATAAATCACGAAATGGTGCCCCGCAATTGGACCGAAATAACAATTATTATTGAAAAACCGTGACTCGAATTATTATTCGCAATCAACTTCTTGAACTATCGACTTTAATCTCCCGAATCTTGCCAGAATCCAGGAAACCGAACTACAACGGATCACGCGCCATTCGCGGGTCTTAAATGTACAACGGAATAACGTGTTCTCTCAACTATCGCCTCGCGCCGACTGACCTCAAGTCTCGCTGCCGGATCTCGCACATCCCTTCGCTCCCCACTCTCGCACATGCGCATTTCGGTTGCGCACCGATGTTCGCGCCGCTCGTCGCGCCGCTTTGCGCGCCATGCTTTCTACACACCGGGTGTCTCACATGTATCCATTCCTTATTCAACTAATTCTTTTTTCTTTTTACAGGTATCCTTGGACTCCGACGCCGCTCTGGGTAAGTATTTACAGGTAACTCTGCGTGAACAAATAATAATAAATTCGGAACATGTATATACACCTTAATCTAGTAATAATTCCTTATACTAGGTACTCTAATTAAATCTGTCGCTTCATTAGCGCGTATGAATAGAACTTAATAATTTCTTTAATCGTTTCAGATATCCATTCTTGACTAGAGTATTTGTACAAACCAAGTCTTCACGAACTAAATAAATTCTTTCAAAATAAACGCTTTAAAACGAATAACTTTAATCAATCTACCGTTCTGCGGTTTTTAACGCGTTATTAATATTAACTCAAATCAATCTACCGTTTTTCCGGCTTCTAATACGTTATCAAATGACTATTAATATTTTTAATATCTTATTTCTAATAATACGCGCTTCTTAAGTATATTCTTAATTTTTACTGCTGCTCTGGACTCAGACTTTTTTTTTTTTTTTTTTTTTTTTTTTGGGTTAGGCAAGGCTAGGTTAGGTTGTGACCGGACTAAACACGCGAGATGGAGAAAATTACTACAAATGCAGATTTTCCTACCTTATTTTTAAACGGTCGCCAGTTCGTTTTACCTCCAACGAACAAGGGATGCCCTTGGACGACGTCCCGTCAGGTCTGCCGTCGGACAGGTTGCGCAGCGTCAGGATCACGCTGGTTCGAACGCCACTGCTTCTCCGCTTGGCTGTTGAGGAATTATCCTTAATTCCCTTCTCCTTTTATGTTTCAGGTCGCCGCTGGATTCGTCGGATCAACGTCCTAGGATGTCAGGACTACCCGTCGTATGGAATTCTCTCGACGCCTCAAGAAT
>CAJQTV010001670.1:0-21068 GCA_907163055.1 Formica aquilonia x Formica polyctena | reverse complement strand
AGACGAAATATTCAATCACTAAACGTCTTCTCCTCTCTTCCTCTCCATCAACCTAGACCAGTGGGCCCCTCTTAAAACCTTTCCAATTATATCAAACTAGTCTTACCTATTTTTAGAAAATGGAAATCAAGAACATCAACACCCACGAGTTAACCCACGGACGATTGGAAGTACGGATAACTCGCGCAGAGTCCCCATTACTCTTCTGGGTCCAATTGAAAAACGGAGGGAGAGACCTAGTAGAGCTCATCGAAGAGCTCAACTTCCGGATGGACCGACGAAGTCACTACCTTCACTGTTGGCCCGAAGACTTGAGGGAAGATGAACCGTGCGCCATTCAAACAAAAAACATCTGGCAACGCGGTCTCATTATAAGAGTAAACACAGCGACGTGCATGGTAAAAATATCTCTGCGGGACTGGGGCATGGCAGTCTGGAAACCGATGGGTCAAGTGTACTTTCTGGAGGACAGATTCCGGGAATTGCCATGGCAGAGCATCAAATGCGGCTTGGCGCACACGGGCCCCGTAGTAAGAAGAGCTACGGAATGGCCCGAAAAAACGCGAGTGCTGTGCAAGATTCTCGGAGATCGCCAAGAGGGGTGGATACAGATTATCCATCCTCTGGGCGAAAGAAAAGCCATGGTAAAACTGATGATCTACAATGAGAATACCGAGGGGGCTCACAACCTGCGGGACTCATTAATCCAGCTGGGGCACGCGCGACTCATCGATGACGCCGCGGCAGACGTATTTCCCCACTTGTAAAATGAGAAGGAGCCTTTTATTTAACCACCTTTTTTTTACATAGATTAATTACACAAAAATACATATATAAAATTAAAAATATATATATCCTATAGTATCAATAATAATAGTAATTTTTATATATACGTATATTATTGTAGTAATAATAATAATAATAATAAATGCTTTTAGCTGAAAAAAAAAGAAAAAATATATATATTATATATATTCACGGTAACAATAATTTCCTTCATTATATTTTCAAAAAAAAGGGGAGAGAAAAGAAAAATTTTTTTTTTACAATCTTAATATCATACATATTTTATAATATTACCGTATTCTATTTTTACATTAACTAACTAGCAAAAACAGAACTATCTTTTCTAACACTTTAGAACAGTGTTACCTGACCAGTAATTACAAAAAAGGGGATGTCAACTAATATCAGCAAGCTAAAGAGAGAGATATATACATGTATAACATGTCATAAAAAAAAACTATTCCAGCATTTGTCAATCGACAAGTCAGAATTGCATATCTATCAGCAAATCTACTTTTAACTCAGCTTCGGGCAAATGAAGCTTGGACATTCTACTATGGGATCCAACATGGAATCCTAGTCTATATCACTCCGCTTTCCCCACGTTCCTTCTCCTCACTATCAACCATCCTTTTGAACAATTCACTCCCATCTTCTCCGCAGTTTTCAGAAGCAGATTTCATAAAAGCTAGAGGAGTTCTGCAATGAACTACACGACTTAGAATCCGCTTCATCCTACCAAGATTAGAGTAACTAAAATATCTCCCTTCATTCCTCCACTCCATGACTCCATATTTCCTTTTTCACTCACACACACACACATGTTTTTTTGTTTTTTTTTTATATTTAATTAAAAATCATCACATTGTATGACCCAGTCAGAATCTAAATTTAACAGTAAAATCATTCCATTGCATTTCTGACTGATGTCCTCCGTATTAATATAACACCCGCGAACTAAAACACACACATACACATGTAAACTCACCGAGAAATTATAATCAACAATATTTTATTTTAATTTTTTATATAATCATGTATATCCACCATTTACTTTAAAAATGAATAAATTTACATTTTGTTAATTTAAAAATCAAAATAACTCTTTATTAAACCCCCACCCCACTCATTCCTCTAGTCGAAAGATCGCACTTGGTCCCATCCCGCGTAAAAGAGATTAAATTCTCTTACCGAAAAGGGACCACCGAACGAACGTCTGAATAACCAGCGTAACAGCGACTCAGTCGTTTACATGCTTTTCAGACTTGTCAGTTCGTTCGACCCGATTCCAAACGCCACGAGACGTTTAATTTCGGGAAAATAAAAGATAGTTGTTGCGCCCTTCCGTCGACTCATCCTTCCCCGAGTCTGGACGTAACACAAGGAATAAAATGCTTAGTATATTTGGATGACATCGTAATCTACGGAGCCAGCCTACAAGATCATAACAAGAGACTCATCGAAGTCCTACGAAGATTGCGAGAAAACAATCTGAAATTACAGCCGGACAAATGCGAATTCCTACGAAAAGAAGTGACATACTTAGGTCATATAATCACAGAAAACGGAATATCGCCGGATCCATCTAAATTAGAGGCCGTAAGAAATTTTCCGACGCCTAGGAAAGTAAAAGATATTCAAGCTTTCATAGGATTAGCCGGATATTATAGAAAATTTATTGAAAATTTCTTTAAAATCGCGAAACCACTAACGAAGTTAACCAAAAAGGAAAATAAATTTGAGTGGACGCAAGAACAACAACAAGCATTTGAAATGTTTTAAAGAAAAATTAACGACGGCACCTTTACTAAAATACCCAGATTTCGAAAAAGAATTTATCGTAACGACCGATGCATCAGATTATGCAATCGGAGCGATATTATCGCAAGGAGAAATAGGCCAAGATCAACCAATAGCATATGCCAGTCGAATATTAGCAAAAGCCGAACAAAATTATAATACGACCGAAAAAGAACTATTAGCAATAGTATTAAACATTTTCGACCGTACTTATACGGGACGAAATTTACGATAGTCACAGACCATAAATCGCTCGTATGGTTATTTAATGTAACCGACCCTGGATCTCGATTAATTAGATGGAGATTAAAATTAGAAGAATACGATTACGAGATCATACACAAGGCCGGGACAGCGAACAGAAACGCTGACGCGCTAAGTCGACACGTGGCGGATATCAACAGCGTCGAGGAGGATGAGAGCACCGACACGAAGATAACGCGAGAATACACGGAAGACGAGAAGCGACGTATTCTATACGAATATCATGATGCACCTGTGGGAGGGCATCAGGGAAAAGAGCGCACGATTAATCGAATTCGCCTAATGCACAATTGGCGAGGATTGACAAAAGATGTCGAAGACTATATAACAAAATGCGAATTTTGTCAAAAAAAACAAATTATCGCGAAAAATTAAGGCACCGCTAATAATAACGGATACTGCCGATAAACCTTTTGAAAAATGTGCGTTGGACATCGTAGGTCCACTAACGATTACTAATAATGGAAATAAATATATTTTAACGTTTCAAGATAATTTAACAAAATTTAGCAAAGCAATTCCGATACCGAATCAAGAAGCCGCGACAGTTGCAAAAGAATTCGCGACAAAAATAATTTTCGAACACGGTATCCCAGAAAAAATATTAACGGATCAAGAAACAAATTTTTTAAGTGAAATATTTAAAAACACTTGCAAACTATTAAAAATCGAAAAGATCCAAACAACCGCGTATCATCCGGAAAGCAACGGAGCGCTAGAACGATCTCACTCTAGCCGAATATCTCCGACATTATATAAACGCCGATCAAACGGATTGGGACGAATGGATTCCCTACGCGATGTTTACGTATAATACGACACCGCACACGGCGACAGGGTTCACACCCTTCGAATTAATTTACGGGCACCGAGCAACATTACCGACGATATTGTCGCAACCGCCTAAGCCCACGTATACATACGATGATTACGCGCAAGAATTGAAAGAAAAATTACGCGCCTCACAGCAAGTTGCAAAGGAGCATCTGAAGAACGAAAAAATAAAAACCAAAGAAAATTATGATAAAAAGACTAAAGAAATTAAACTCAAGGTAGGAGAAAAAGTCCTCTTGTACGACGAAACAGTTCGCCGAGGACGATCAAAGAAATTGGACTCCCTATGGACCGGACCCTACACGATAATCGAAAAAAATTCGGAAGTGAACTACACAATAAAAAGGGGAAGGAAAACCATACGCGTCCACATAAATCAATTAAAACCATTTATAAAAAATTAAAAAAGTAGGAAAAAGAAGAAAAAGAAAAAGAAAAATTGCGCGAATAAAATAAAAAATAAAATAAATAATAAGAGAAACAGAAATATAAAAATTCCTACCTTAACGCTCTCTTCTTCCACGTCCAGCACCGCGACCCAGGTTCCACTCCAGCATAGCCTGAAGAAGAGGCGACCCAGGACGAACCGCGCTAACGACACGATGCTCCCGCGCCACGGCACCACGACCCACAGGACGAGGCTCGGGGTTGAGGAAGCGACCACGACCCACAGGACGAGGCTCGGGGTTGAGGATGCGACCACGACCCACGAAACGAGGAGCCGGATCCCAGCGGAACTCAAGCCCGCAACCTCGATTAAAATGGGGCGGCAGAGCGTCCACAGCCACTTCCGGCACAAAAATCGGTCAATCACTAGATCCGGAAGACGTAGTAGATCGATCTCGCGAACAAGCGCGGGCGCCGAGAGTTGATCCCGAAAGGAGCGAGCAAAATGGTCGTGCTCCTCCGGATCTTGCCCCGCGCGACGCCCGTTATCACGCACCGAACTCTGTCCCGCAGCGAATCGAAACTCGCTCGAATTCGGAGCCATGAACACCAACACGACGTAAATTGGAAAAGATCGTACAACGCGACAAGACAACACGCGAACAACTTTCGAATCAGACAAAAGTATGAGACGACGTCAAAAGACAAACTGAACGGAAGAGCGAATAAAAAGCCTGGAAAGGGCTAGATAAAAGCAAAAATAGCTGTATATGCATCCAGAGAAAAAGAGAATGCACCGCAAATGATTCTAAGAAAATATTATATTATAATACAAAGCTTTCTATTACAGGAGTCTTATTGCACGGAGCACCTGTAAAGAAATCGAACCTGATACCCAAGTCGAAATAAAAGAATTTAAATATGAACCGGGTATCTACTTCGAAAAAATGGGCAAGATAATCCGAATCGAATCCACATGGAAAATGGTGATAAAACTAGACATCGCCGCAATGGACCATCGACATGAACAATTGAGAAACTATATGGCACAGACGAGAGCTCTATGCTACGATAAACCATTGCAAATAAAAATGAAAGAAACCTGCCACAACCTGCTACAAATAGCAGAAAAGGACAGAGAACAAGCAGAAAAATTGCTAAAACGTCTAAAATTTGCGTACCAAGCACCCAAGAAGACAAGACGAGGGCTAATCGACGGTCTAGGAACGATAGCCAAAACACTCTTCGGCCCAATGGACGCAGACGACGAAAAAATTATAAAGGAGCAATTAAATCTCATGCAAAGGAATCAGCACGCGATGAAAAATCAGATTAAAATATTAAACGCAACAATTGCGCATGTGGATAATGTCGAAAAAGTTCTGCAAGAAAATGAAGAACAATTCTTAAATATAACAGAGAAGATGCGACAAGCCTGGATACAAACAGAAGTCGGATACGGACAATGAGAAGATCTCGACGAACACTTCATAATATTAAATGCCATAATAAAAGATCTAACAAACGATCTTATGGACATTATCGCGCATCTGACGAACGCGAAAAAAGAGATAATCGACATAAGATTATTACCCATAGAAAGCATTCTAGATAACCTCAAGGAAACAGCGTCACAAATACCGCAGGGAACGCACTTCCCATTTCAAATATCCGCAGAAAATTGGAGAACAATCGAAAAGTTCTTAACAATTAGCGCGTATTACGATAATACGAATATATTTACGATTATAAAAATTCCGCTAATCACATATCCCGAGTTTGAAATAATAAAGGCAATCCCATTACCTACGCACAAATTTAATAACACATTTATATTTATAGAAGTAAATCAACAGATAATAGCGATAGACGTAGATAGCCGAACGTATTTTACGCCTACCGAAAACGATCTAAATAAATGCGTGCGAAATAATGACCAATATGTTTGCGAACAAAATTATCCCGTACATTATTTAGACGAAGGAGCGCCATGCGAAGTACAAGCGTATGTACAGTTAGAGACATACACAAACAATTGTAATATTCGACACATACACACGAATACAACAATATGGACAGCGCTGAGTAATGCGATCTCATGGTTATACTCTACACGAGCAAACCAACTGATCGAAATAACGTGCGAAAACGACGCAACGCGAAAACTAGAAATAAAAAGAAGCGGACAAATCACATTAAAGGAAAAATGTAAATTAACGACGCAAGACGTCATAATACGGACAAAAAAACCCGGTAATAACAATCGTACAGACAAATCTACCAGATTACAACCTTACGATGACACATGACAAACGAAACGAAAAAATATTGGACAAAATTACGAAAAGTCATTAGAAACCCAACAGAATTAAGGGACCTAAGCGAAAGACTTGACGAAACAAACGAAGACTTAAATAACAATTATTTTACTACTAATGAACACATTATATATCCCGTAGCTTCAAGTTGCACAGGAATAATAATAATAACAATAATTACCATAATAGCAATTATGTACGTCAAGAAAAAATATAAGACAGAAAAGAAAAAACTACCAGAAACTAATATAAATCCGATGTGCAAACCGAAAATAATTCAGGAGCATATCTACGGCACCGCAAGCGGATCGAATAAAACAGCTGAGATAGAAACCGACACCGCGATAACTAACACTGCGATGCTATATTAAAATAAAGTAACATAAGAAATAATTGTAAAATGCGAAAAATGTATAGCGAAAGATAGGTAGACGAAAATTCACGTATAGTTAATTTTTTTTTTCCAAAGGGGGAGGGATGTCGTAACCCGACCAATTTCTCAATATATTAAAAGATAAAACAAGTAAAATAAAGTAGAACAGAAAAGATTGAGAAAGAGCTGATTAAAGCAAAGCATTAAAATAGTAGAAAAGAGATCAAGGAAAGATAATTAAGAAAGAGTAAATAAGTAATAAAAGATTATTAATAAAATAAAGTAAAGATACATGACTAAAGAGAAGGAAGTCACGGTCAAGTTCTCGGAAGCTGAGTAAGCAGCTGACGAGACAGCTGATGAGCGGACCACGAGACATGCTCCGGTCAGGGACACCACAATCAACCACAATCCTCCCTAATCAACGACCTAATTGATTAAGATATCAAGAGACACGGTAGTGCCTCGCGCCAAGTCACGCGCAGCAACAGCGAGGCACCCCGGGTATCTATACGCGAGTCGGCTAGTATGAGAGTATCTTTCAGATTTTAGATTATTGAACCTCAATAATTGCTGAACCAATCATATTTTTAATAGGCTTAATTGATAGTTTGGGTTTAAATTATATAATAAAAGTGTCTTTATTTTTTTTCTACATGTATCGTGAACGGAGGTAATATGATTTCAAAGTCGAAATGTGGAAATTTTCATTTAAGAAACGTCACCGTCACCGTCACCGTCATCGCTACACGTCGCTACACGTATACTACACGTACACAACATATGCATAGATATATAGTAGTATCGCGTTACACGTATATACACGTACACAACACATGTAATAAATAGCAATGTATACACGTTGTACAGTTGACTTGTTTGACGGAAGATCACGCTAGCAGCGCTCTGTGACAAGACCGGCATACGTTAGCGGCATAACCGCACTTTCGACAGTGGCTGCGTTCCGTTTCATGCGTGATGCGCATGATGCATTACTTATCTTAGTTATTCACCGAATGTTAAATAAGGATAAGTTATGCATTATGCGCATCATGCATGAAACGGAACGCAGCCAGTATCAGATAATAAAGTGAAACTTGTGTGGCTTATAAAATTTGATTTAATCAGGTAAGTGCTTCATATCATATACACTTACATCGGATGTGATCGTACATGATCAAAATAATATTTATTTATTATAAATAAGTATTAGTACATATATGCTCTTATTATTATTGCAAATACAAGATAACTCGCATAATATTGTACATGCATCTTTACGAATAAGTTATTTTGTTGAAAAATAGCAAGAATTATATATAGGAAATATTTATGAAATATATTGTTTGATTGCTTAATAAGAATTTAATAAATATATATATATTTATATACAATTTAAAGAATGTACTTATATACAATTCTTGCTATTTTTCAACAAACCAAGTTATTTATAAATAAAAATGCATATATTATACAAGTTATCTTGTATACGCACTGATTTAAGAGCATATGCACTAATCCAGATAGGATTCAAAAGTATTAATCTTATTTTAATATTGCAGGAAGAGAGTGATTATATAAAAAAAATTATACAGAAAAAATAGTCGTTATATACTTTCTGGAAAATTTAATCAGGTAAGAAATCAATAAATTATTACTGCATATGTAATTAAATCATTATTGCGTATACAAGATAATTTGTATAATATATGCATTTTTACTAATAACCTGGTTTGTTGAAAAATAGCAAGTATTATATGTAGGAAGTATTTGTTAAATATATTGTTTGATTGGTTAATAAAAATTTAGTGGATATATTTATACAATTCAGCAAATGTACTATATACAATTCTTGCTATTTTTCAATAAACCAAGTCATTTATAAATAAAAATGCATGTATTATACGAGTTATCTTGTATACGCACTGATTTAAAAGCATATGCACTAATGCAGATAGGATTCAAAAATATTAATCTAATTTTAATATTGCAGGAAGAGTGTTTATATAAAAAAACTTATACAGAAGTAGTCGTTATATACTTTCTGAATAATGTAATCAGGTAAGAAATAAATAAATTATTACTGCATATGTAATTAAATCATTATTGCGTATGCAAGATAACTTGTATAATATATGTATTTTTACTAATAACCTAGTTTGTTGAAAAATAGCAAGTATTATATGTAGGAAGTATTTATTAAATATATTGTTTGATTGGTTAATAAAAATTTAGTGGATATATTTATACAATTCAGCAAATGTACTATATACAATTCTTGCTATTTTTCAACAAACCAAGTTATTTATAAATAAAAATGCATGTATTATACGAGTTATCTTGTATACGCACTGATTTAAAAGCATATGCACTAATGCAGATAGGATTCAAAAATATTAATCTAATTTTAATATTGCAGGAAGAGAGTGTTTATATGGATATACGCATTATTTATTTCAATAAACAAGTAACGCACATATATTGTTACATATATATATATTATTTTCCTAATATATATTATTTTTTCTTGACAAAATAAAATGAGATGAACAAAATTAAAATATAATATCACACAAGAAGAATAATCACATTTAACAGTCTTATACAAAATTAAAATTACAACTTATTGGTTAAAAATAAAAACGACAGGAAACTCTTTGGTTGTCACATTGGTTGGCACATTGTTTGGCACATTGGTTGGCACATTGGTTGGCACATTGGTTGGCACATTGGTTGGCACATCTTCTGTAACAACGTTAATACATTATTAATAAATTATTTATCTGAAAGTTGTTATAAGATTATTTCACAATTCGCATTAAAAATTATATTATAATATGTGGTCGACTTACTACATATTAATGATGATAGTATTTTCTCGTCCTCGTCCTCGTCCTCGTCCACGACCACGTCCGCGACCATCTCTTTCTCGATCTCGATTTCGCCCGCCGGCTCGTGCCCAACGAGCAGTTTTATATTTTGCTGTAACAAAAATTAATTAATACATTTATTATATTATATATTATTGTAAATATTATTTTTTACACTTACGTTGCAGATCTTTCTCTTTTTGATTTTCAAGTTGCTGATGGATGACTGGCTGCGATTGTGGCTGCGCTGGATGCAGATGTAGCTGCACTGGCTGCGATTGTGGCTGCGCTGGATGTAACTGTGGCTGCGCTGGATGTAAATGTGACTGCGATGGCTGCAATGGTTGCAATTGTGGCTGCGCTGGCTGCAATTGTAGTTGCGCTGGTTGCAATTGTGGCTGCGCTGGCTGCAATTGTGGCTGCACTGGCTGCAATTGTGGCTGCGGTGGCTGTTTTTTATTTGCAGCCAAAGCAGCTGCCAACTGGCGTTGCATGTCTGCCAGTTCTACTTTCAGAATCTCGTTTTCCGCCGCAAAGCTGATTTCTTCATAATGTTCACGCTAAAAAATAAAAATTAATTAATAATCTCTCTCTCTCTCTCTCTCTTTCTCTCTCTTTCTGTGCGTGTGTGTGTGTGTATGCGTGTGTGTGCGTGCGTGCGCGTATATGCGTGCGTGCGTATGTGCGTATGTGCGTGCGTGCGTGCAGGTATGTGTGAGCGTGTGCGTGTGCGTGTGTGTGTGTGTGTGTGTACATACGTATGATAATTAAGGAAACATGTACTTACTTCTTGCGTCTTGTTTGTATCTTCTTTGTCTTTACATTTAGACTTCATAGTCGAAAAATATCTTTTTCTTCTTTATTATTAGGCTTCTATTAACGCTGCGCTGTCCAAGAATGAAGAGATTCACTGATTATTCACTGATTGATTGAAATTATTCACTGATTGATTGAGATTACTCACCGAAGAGATTAGTGATGGACGATGTTACCGGGACAAGGAAGAGATGATAAAAAGATGGTGTAGAGTGGTTATATTACAAAGGCTGCGTTCCGTAATTCACTGATAGTATTGCCAGCATATCGTCATCTTTGTTGTTCATCAAAAGTTAGACAAGGATAACGACATGTTGGTAGTACTGCCAGTAAATTTTGGAACACATCCAAAAAAATAATTCACAATCAGTGGCGCTAAAGGATATTACCATGGTAACTACAAATTAAAGGTCTATTCAATGGATAAATGTACGTCTTTAGTTTAGATGCGGTTACCATGATACTATTTTCATCACAGGATGATAAATTAATGAAAGCAGCACACAAATTTAGCTTATGTGCTATCCCAACAACTAAAGTATCAGTAGCTGGACAATTATATAAAACTATGAATGCTATATTTTATTATGGTGCATGTCTTGATGAAAGTCATTATATAAGTATATGTAGAGAAGGAGTATCCAATATTTGGATCGAAACTGATGATGCGCAAGTTAAAAAAAGGCAATGGCCTAGAGGTGCTAAAGATATTTATATAATATTTTTACAAAAGATGGCTAATAAATAATATATATTGGATATTATAAAATAAAGAAGCAGTTATATAAAAAAATTCTTTATTAAAAATATTTTTTTTATAATATCAAACTTGTAATTAATACATAATCATTTAATAATCGTATTTCGATCAGACCCATATAAAAGAATTTACTCTTACTATTAAAAATAGAAATAAATAACTCACTTTTTCCGCTTTATTTATATATTTGATGATGAATTAGATACGCAGTAATAATTATTCGTCAATAGATTTAGAACCATAGATTGTATATTTCATTATATATTAAAAATTTTTTAATGTTTAACACATACTACACAAAAAAGAATGATATAATTCCCAAAAACTCACCTTTTTAAAAAAGGTAAAAAAAGCGCCAAGTGCACGCCCTGTGAAAAAGTGTTACATAAAAATTTGTTTTATTTTTAAATTACTATAAAAAACTGCTCTACTACCAAATAATGTTATTTTAACTCTATACAAAATAGTGTTATTTTAACGCCCTGTGAAAAAGTGTTACACAAAAATTTGTTTTATTTTTAAATTACTATAAAGAACTGTTCTACCAAATAATGTCATTTTAACTCTATACAAAATAGTGTTATTTTAATAGAAAAATAATGATATCAAAAAATTGCGCCAAATAAATGAAAATTTATGCTATAAAATTTCTTTTATTATTATTTAAATAAAAACATTTTAACTAAAAAAAACTGTTATACAAACTAGTTGTTTTAAATTACTACAATTTCCAATATCAAGGAAAATTATATAAATAAAAATTTATTAAAGTAACAGAGCATATAGCTAATTAAAAACAATTTATAAAAAAAATAAAAATTAAAAATTTATATAAAAAATTAAAAATTAAAATCTTATGCAAAAATTAAAAATTAATACAAAATTAAAAAATTAAAAAAATTTTACTTGAGAATCTTGGCGCTGCTAAGTTTCAAAATAAATAAGTGCAATGTATTTTAAAGTAACAAATAATTAATTTCATTTAAACATTATTACATCAATAACTACAATATAAATGTCCGGAGTACGTTAATATCATTAGCATATTGTTTAGCAGCGCCAAGATTTTCAACTAAAATTTTTTTAATTTTTAAATTTTGTATTAATTTTTAATTTTTGCATAAGATTTTTATTTTTAATTTTTTATATAAATATAATAGAAAAGAGCATTTAGAGCCAAGCTCGGTACGTGGTACGCAAACTGTTTATTATTAGTGATAAATTAATACTAATATAAATTTCGAACGTTTCGACCCTTTATTTGGGTCATCTTCAGCGCATAAATTTTTATTTATATAATTTTCCTTGATATTGGAAATTGTAGTAATTTAAAACAACTAGTTTGTATAACAGTTTTTTTTAGTTAAAATGTTTTTATTTAAATAATAATAAAAGAAATTTTATAGCATAAATTTTCATTTATTTGGCGCAATTTTTTGATATCATTATTTTTCTATTAAAATAAAACTATTTTGTATAGAGTTAAAAATGACATTATTTGGTAGAACAGTTTTTTATAGTAATTTAAAAATAAAACAAATTTTTGTGTAACACTTTTTCACAGGGCGTTAAAATAACACTATTTTGTATAGAGTTAAAATAACATTATTTGGTAGTAGAGCAGTTTTTTATAGTAATTTAAAAATAAAACAAATTTTTATGTAACACTTTTTCACAGGGCGTGCACTTGGCGCTTTTTTTTTACCTTTTATAAAAAGGTGAGTTTTTGGGAATTATATAATAAGCGCGAGATGCACCGACGCTCGCTACTCGCTCGCATATATCAATAGTATCGAAGTACCGTACGTATCGCGCCCGACTATTATAATCGCGACTAAGTGATAGTGTACAAGAATCTGTGAAATATATCAATTTATACCTAACGTTCGGGAGTGTCTTATTTCGAGCGTGGATCCTAATCCTTTGGGCGTATAAATCCCAAAAGACCTCTTCCTTAGCGGCTAAAGGCACAACAATATATACAGGATGGTCCATTTTAAAAGAGCCAGTCAAACATCTCGAAAAATATAGAAGATACGGAAAAACGTTTCAGACAAAAGTTATTTGGTTCGAAGGGGGCATAAGATGGTGCCATTGATGTGACCTTGGATAGTCATTTGAAGGTCACATGGAGGTCACTCTCAATTTCTTAAATGGAAACCTCTATTTTTTATTGCATATTCTTATAGCTTATGTCGAGAGCTTTCCAAAACACTATAATAAAGTATTTTTTCATTAAGTACTTTTTGAGTTATTTTATATTTTAATGACATATTTTGATAGAAAAAATAAAATATCTCGTAAAATATTTAGTTCTCGATAATCTTACTGTAATACTTTTATGTACAGAATAATGAGACAAATCAATGGTTGGACGATTCATCAGACGAAGACCGCGTACTTTCGGAGGATTCCGATTACGATAGTGACTGCAGTATTGATATTACGGAGGGCATAAAGCAACGTACTTTAAACCGAGTTGAAATAAATAGTTTAGGTGCGGTGAAAATGTGCTGTATATACTTTTATTATTAAAGTGACGTCAACGAAAAATTTTGCACATACTGTTTTATGCGAATTTCAGACTTATTTTCGAATATTCGTGTTGTGCGAGAACATGAAAGTGCAATTTATGCACTAATTCTGGGATCGTCTTGCGCAGAGTGTAGAAAACCGCTGTATCAGATAATGCCCTGCAATATGTGCCCAATTTGCATTGTATAAGCTGGACAAAAACTTGTGTTGTAAAAAGACTTGAATAGGAAATATGGAGAAACCCAAATACATTGCGCGATTAGAATAATATCTATGGGAGGATTTCATAGAGGCGGACTCGGCGTGTGCATGCGAGTTATGGGAAAGAACGTGCCTTGAATGTCTCGAGTGGTTGGAAGAACAGTATCGACTCGCGATGTTACAACAGAGGCGCGGAATTCAATCGCTGTTTGGCCAAATCGCGCGACTTGAAAGTTTAAGACATTCGTTACGCAAACGTTACAAACCCATAGATGTCCGTGTCCCGGCGCTATCGACAAACACTCCTGTGACTTCAATTGTACAAATGGTACAAGGCCGAGAAATCGGCTTGAAGAAATCTAATACAATAGATTTGGATCATCGTCTGAGAGATCATGAAGAAGTGATGTATAAGAAATAGGATTTTGATATATAAAACGCAGCTGACGTCTCGTTATGAACCACATTGAAATACTCGAAGAATTAATTGTATCTATTTTTTAAAATTTTTATAATATTTAAATTCTTATACTGATAAGACATATTTTTCTGTTTCAGATGGAGCGTCACCTTTACATTTTGTTATAATTATTATATACATATATATATATATATATATATATATATATATATATATATATATATATTTTATATCATTATTATTATTTTATATTTTATATTTTACACACATACACACACACACACATTTATATGATACACAATTTTGAATAAATATTATTATTATTATATTAAAAAATGTCGATTATTTCTGCGCCTCCTTCTTTCCTTTTCCTCTTTCTTATCCCAGTATGCGAGTATTACATTTCAGTACGTGCTGTTAGATTGTGGCGTCAGCCATTTAATTAAAATATAGATGTTACATTTCAGTACATGGGCATTATGTCCGTCACAAAGTGTCTGACAACGAGCGAAGTAGTTTAGAACAATGAAGAACAGTGTGAATAAAGTTTAATAAGTTCGAAAATGGCTGCGATAATAATTAGGTTTGGTTATAATCGGCTACATAAGTGTTCAGTATTTTCATGATATATTGTGTGTATTTGTGATATTTATTAATTGAATATTATATTTCAGTTTGCTATTATTGACACAATACACAGAAAGTATATGCGGTGGATGCGACAAAATGAGCTATGGGCGCTAGAAAATTTATGGGGCGATACAGAGAAGGATCGCGAGTGGGCAGAAAGGTATCCAGATTATTTTGACGATCTGTTTTATCTGCGACCGTTTTTTGGGTTTGAGCCCTACACTGAGGAGGAGAATTGGGAAGAGGAGGATTGGGAGGAGGATTGGGAGGAAGAGCTTGCGGCTCCAGGAGGATAATGTAAGTATCTTCTTTTTAAAATTTATATTAGATTTATAAAAATTAAATTAGGGAAAGCGTATTATACTAACAAGATATGTATTTTTCTGTTACAGAAGGAGCCTGCAACACACACACACACACACACGCACCCACGCACGCACGCTCGCACGCACGCACGCACGCACGCACGCACGCACGCTCGCGGACACGCACGCATGCACGCACGCGCACGCGCCCACGCACACGCACACGCGCACGCGCACGCACACGCACGCACGCACACACACACGCGCGCGCGCGCACACACACACACACACACACAACTATATGATATACATATTTCGAATAAACTTATTACTATTATATTAAAAAATATCGATTATTTCTGCGCCTTCTTCTTTCCTTTTCCCACATGCATGCCTCGCATTATCTATCTCTTTCTCCCTCCCAAGTGCATGCGAATGTCATCCTTTCCCCACGCCAACGCGGACGCTATCCTTCTCCTACACGCGTGCATGCCTCGCGCTATCCTTCTCGCACCGCCTTGCGAACGCCGCATCATCCACGTGCATGTGTCGCGCTATCTCTCTCTCTCTCTCTCTCCCAAGTGCATGCCTCGCGCCATCTCTCTCCAACGTGCATGCAAACGCTATCCTTGTCTTACGCTCATATGAACGCCTCGCGCTATCCTTCTCCCACGCCCATAGAATATCATTAGCGCTATCCCTCTCCAACACATTGCGGACGCCTCGCGCTATCTCTCTCACACCTACTCGCGTGCGTTCCCTCTTCCCCGCGGGTCCCTCGCTAACCGATTTTGCGCGGTCCCCCTCCCCCCTCTCCGCGGACCCCTCGCCTACCGGTTAGGTTAGGTTAGCGGGTCCCTCGCCTATCGGTTAGGACGCGGTCCCCCTCCCCCCTCTCCGCGGACCCCTCGCCTACCGGTTAGGACGCAGTTCCCCCTCCCCCCTTTCCGCGGACCCCTCGCCAATCGGTTTCGCCGCGGTCCCTCCGCGTGACGTCTTACCCCCTGCGCCGGTTTCCCCTCGCCCCTCACCCCCCCTCAGAGGACCAAGGCTTACAACCGGCCTAGATACACTACTTATATTTTATATTAATTATTTATAATATATTAATTATTTATAATATATATTATAATTCGATTTAATTTAATTTATAGTATCAATATACGAGCGACATAAAAATTCCCGGGTTTCTAAACTTTGAGCACCGACGACATGTACGAACGTTGCGGCGGCAAGAGCGCGAGTTTCGCGAGGACGTGTGGGAAGACAACGGCCCCGACGGTCTCTATTTAGATCTGAGACGTCTCTTCGGGCTCGAGCCTTACGATGAAGACGCTGTGGAAGAACCGTGGGATGAGCCACCGAGCAAGAGATCGAAGGGTTGATTGTGAGTATCCATTTTTAAAAATTTAATAATATTTAAATTTTTATACTAATAAGACTTGTATTTTTTTTGTTTCAGATGGAACGCCATCATATTATTATTATTATCATTATTATTTTATATCTTTGTATTTTTTTTATTTTTTTTATTATTATTATTATTTTTATTATTATTTTATTATTATTTTTAAACACATACACACACGCACACATTGTATTGTATACACAATTATTGAATAAATATTATTATTGTTAAAATATATTTTTATTCTCTTTTATTCTTCCCTTTTCCTCTTTCTTATCCCAGTATGCGAGTATTAAATTTCAGTACGTGCTGTTAGATTGTGGCGTCAGCCATTTAATTAAAATATAGATGTTACATTTCAGTACATGGGCATTATGTCCATCACAAAGTGTCTGACAACGAGCGATGTATTTTGAAAAGTGAAGTGAAGATGTGAATAAATAGTTCGAGAATGTCAATGTTTCGCAATCATTTGGTAAGTAGTGTCCAATGTTTTCGTATGCAAGATTATGTATATATGTATGTATATATATTTATTAAATATTATATTTCAGTTCGTGCAAATAGATGTGATCCACCGCCGATACATGCGGTGGTTCGCGGAGAAATACGATGGGCGTATGCGAGCTTGTGGGGCGACACCCCCGAAGCCCGCGAATGGGCATGCGTGCACCCTACGCAATACGAAGATATCTTTTACTCACGGTCTCTTTTCGATTTGGAGCCGTATGAAGAAGAGGAGATTTGGGAGCCGAAGGAAGAAAATTGGGAGGAAGAGGAGGAATGGGAGGAGGATTGGAAGGAAGAGCTTGCGGCTCCAGGAGGATAATGTAAGTATCTTTTTTTAAAAATTTATATTAGATTTATAAAAATTAAATTAGGGAAAGCGTATTATACTAACAAGATATGTATTTTTCTGTTACAGAAGGAGCCTGCAACACACACACACACGCACACGCACGCACGCACGCGCACACGCACACGCACACACACACAATTATATGATATACTCAAATTTTGAATAAACTTATTATTATTCTATATAAAAAATGTCGATTATTTCTGCGCCTCCTTCTTTCCTTTTCCCACGTGCATGCCTCGCATTATCTCTCTCTTTCTCCCGCAAACGTCATCCTTTTCCCACGCCAATGCGGACTCTATTTTTCTCCTACACGCGTGCCTAGCGCTATCTCTCTCGCACCGCCTTGCGAACGCCATATCTCGCATCATCCACGTGCATGCTTCGCGCTATCTCTCTCTCTCTCTCTCTCTCTCTCAAGTGCATGCTTCGCGCTATCTCTCTCTCCCAAGTGCATTCCTCGCGCCATCTCTCTCCAACGTGCATGCGGACGCTATCCCTCTCCCACACATTGCGAACGCCTCGCGCTATCTCTCTCACACCTCCTCGCGGATGCGTGCGTTCCCTCTTCCCCGCGGGTCCCTTGCCAACCAATTTCGCGCGGTCCCCCTCCCCCTCTCCGCGGACCCCTCGCCTACCGGTTAGATTAGGTTAGGCTAGCGGATCCCTCGCCTATCGGTTAGGACGCGGTCCCCCTCCCCCCTCTCCGCGGACCCCTCGCCAACCGGTTTCGCCGCGGCCCCCCCGCGTGACGTCATACCCCCCGCGTGACGTCATACCCCCCGCGACGGTTTCCCCTCTCCCCTCACCTCCCCTCAGAAGAACCGGCCTATTAACACTACTTGGAACCTTATTTCAATATTTCAGATACCTTACGCGTAATCATTTCACTTTTCGCGTATGCTGAAAATATTACAAAATTATGAAATATCGTTTAATATTAATAATTGAATTTGATGTTCACGTTTTCATATATCCAAAATTATTATTTATTTAATATTTTATGAGAAATCTTACTGCGCGCAACATTCCAAAAAGTTTACAAAAAAGTAGTATTCAGCCGCTAGTTCGTTTGCTTACCGCTATGCGACGAGCTATGCACCTATCTCGTATTTAAATTTTAATCATGAGAAGTATATAAAGCTTGCAAAGAGCAACTGGCAGAAGATTAATAATGTAATTATTTCCATGGTGTAAGTTACAAGGTGTGCTATCTTCTCGGACGAATTTTCGTCACATTCTGTGCAGCACCAAGTTTCCGCCATCTTGCAAAATCACCATAGCAACCGATAGCAACGCGACGATAAATGTAAACGAAATAGTGTCATGATACCCAGGTTATGCACAGTTTTGCAGCAGTTTTGTGAGTTTTGTGAATGCAATACAAAAAAAAAAAATTCAAAAATAAAAAGTAATTTCATTTTTATTATATCTTCTATATTATTTATTATGTGTTATGTATTATCTATCGTTTATTATATGTTTATTGTTTCTTATATGTATTTATGTATCTTATATTTGTTTATTTATATTTATGTGTTTGTATTTATTATTTTCTAAAAATATATTCACCATAATTATAATTACACACGAAAGATCTTTCATTAAAATTCTTTCTTGCCCAAATCTTCGTTTTAATATCTTATAACATACTTGTATAAATCTATCATACATCCATAACAGATGTCTAAAGGACATCCATGATGGATTTATATACGACATCTACCGTGGAGATAATATGGATTTTTATTAGAAATCTGTAGAATATCCACTGTGGAGATAGATGTCGCATGGAGCTATAAAAGTTATATGCACGTCCAATGGATGTTATGTTCCGTGTGGGTAATAATGAGGAGGGTCCGTTTGTCTACATTCCCGATTGCCAACAGCTTCGTTTGCCTACAACATTTTGCCGACAGCTTCGATTGTCGACATTCCCGATTGCCTACAGAGCGATTGCCTACAAACGTTATTGCGCACATGTAAAAATTAAAAATACGAACGTACGTTTGCACACATGACATTATTGCGCACATACACATTGCACACATGACTTCATTGCACACATGGAGATTGCACACATGACATTATTGCGCGCATACACTTTGCACACATGGTATTATTGCACACATAAAATAAGAAAATCGTATTAACGTTTTTGCACACATGACGTTATTGCGCACATACACATTGCACACATAAAATAAAAAAATCGAGTTAACGTTTTGCACACATGACTTTATATAAAGTAACGAGATTTTGAAACACCAATATCTCGAAAATTATTGACTGTATTCAAAATCTATGTGAAACTGTACAATAATAGATTTCCTTTCGCACTGAAAGCAGCAGATGATGGGGCTAGACCTTGCTTCGCGTGGAAAATTACAAACCCACGTGGAACCTCGCTTCGCATTAAAAAGTGTATGCGTGGACGCAGTATGTTCCGTCCCCCCCCCCCCTGCGGGGGGGCTCCACTATCGTAAAGCTAGACACATAGGTTTGGGTTGAATCTCGCTTCGCGTGAAAAGTTGTAAACCCATGTGGAATCTCGCTTCGCATTAATTAGTGTATGCGTGGACGCAGTATGTTCCGCCCCACCCCCTGCGGGAGGGCTCCACTACCATAAAACTAGACACATAGGTTTGGGTAGAATCTCGCTTCGCGTGGAAAGTTGTAAACCCATGTGGAACCTCGCTTCGCATTAAAAAGTGTATGCATGGACGCAGTGTGTTCCGCCCCCCATGCGGGGGGGGGGCGCCATTACCGAATAACTAGACACATAGGTTTGAACGGATCATGACTGCCCGTTTTTTCAAGGTCAGGATCACTTAGGACGATGACCTTGACAATATATGTCAAGGTCAGAATTATTGGGGCTAGCTCCATTTCGCATGTGCGCAATAAAGTCATGTGTGCAAAACGTTAATTCGGTTTTCGTATTTTATGTGTGCAATAACATCATGTGTGCAATGTGTATGTGCGCAATAACGTCATGTGTGCAAAACGTTAATACGATTTTCTTATTTTATGTGTGCAATAATACCATGTGTGCAAAGTGTATGTGCGCAATAATGTTATGTGTGCAATCTCCATGTGTGCAATGAAGTCATGTGTGCAATGTGTATGTGCGCAATAATGTCATGTGTGCAAACGTACGTTCGTATTTTTAATTTTTACATGTGCGCAATAATGTTTGTAGGCAATCGCTCTGTAGGCAATCGGGAATGTCGGCAATCGAAGCTGTCGGCAAAATGTTGTAGGCAAACAAAGCTGTTGGCAATCGGGAATGTAGGCAAACGGGACCCCGGTAATAATTACGCTTATTGACTGGTTATGTCTAGCGATGAACATTTACATCTAATAAAGAAAATATGCAGTTAAACAGACTTATAAGAGCCAGTTATCGATTCTTATAAGTCTATTCAATTGCATCTTTTTTATTGATGAAAATGTTTATCGATATTAATTAATATAAGTTATTTTATTATATATATTTTA
>CAJQTV010001669.1:0-10241 GCA_907163055.1 Formica aquilonia x Formica polyctena | reverse complement strand
GTGAGATATACCGAAAGTTTTCCATATCACACCAAGGAAATTAAGGAACAACGCCTTCTCGGACTCATCAAAGATCAGATCGCTTTTTACGCAGGGTTCCTTTCGTTTGGACGACTTAGTTTACGCGTTGATCTGTAAGTGAGGGTGGATATACCGAAGTTTTTAATTTAAGCGAGATTTGCCGAAAATTTTCATAACACATCAAGGAAAATTGAGGAACAACGCTTCTCGGCACACAGAGCTAAGATCGCTATGTACGCAAGTTTCCTTCGTTCGGAACGACTTAGTTACGTACCTGTAAGTGGAGATTTGCCGAAAATTTTCATAACACATCAAGGAAATTGAGGAACAACGCTTCTCGGCACACAGAGCTAAGATCGCTATGTACGCAAGTTTCCTTCGTTCGGAACGACTTAGTTACGTGCCTGTAAGCGAGATTTGCCGAAAATTTTCCGTCCCTTAAGCCGAGATTTGCCGAAAATTTTCATATACATCAACGAATCGAGGACAACGCTTCCTTCGTCGGACACAAGAGCCTAAAAGAATCGCTTTATGATTACGCAAGTTTTTCCTACTGTTGGGGGATAACGTGTACCCCCTTTAGTATACGGTAAACTCATGTTAAGTCGAGATAATGATGCCCAAAAAGGTTTTCCATAACAACCAATCAGGAAATAGAGGAACAACGCTTCGCGACTCAAGTGATAAGATCGCTATTACGCAAGTTTTCTTCTGTCGGACCGACTTAGTTAGTGCCGTGTAACGTGATTTGCACGGGGGGGGGGGGAAGTTTCTAACACATCAAGTGAAATTGATGGACCAAGGTTTCTCGTCACACAGAGCAAGATCGCTATGTACGCAAGTTTTTCCTACGTTTCGGAAACGACTTAAGTTTATCGAGCCCATGAAGGAGTGAGCGGATATTGCCCGGAAAATCTTCATAACACTCTGCCAAGGAAAACAGAGGAAACAACGCTTTGTATTTCCTCTTGCACACGGGGAGAGACTCTATCGAAATTCGCTATGTATGCACTTTGTCTCCATTTGTTCGGAACGAACCGTTTAGTTTCTTACCCGCTAACCTGTAAGTTAAGAAATTTTCCGAAACAGTGTTTTTTTCCATAACACCATCATCAGGGAAAATTGCAGAGGAAACAACGCGTCCCCCATGACTACAGAGTTACGACCGACATGTACGAAAGCTTCATTCGTCGGAACGAATTAGGCACGGTGACTGTTCAACGTGATTTGCCGAAAGTTTTCTAAACACTTAAAGATTGAGGAACAAGTGATTTCTCGCACACCGTGAACTATGATCACTATTTACGTAATTTCCTTCGTTTCGTGAACGACTTAGTTACGTACCTGTATTAATATACCCGAAAAGTTTTTTTCCCACATCAACACCAATTGAGGAACAACGCTTCTCGCTTACAAAGCTAAGATGGAAGTGTACGCAAGTTTCCTTCGTTCGGAACGACTTAGTTACGTGCCTGAAAGTGAGATTGGCCTAAAATCTTCATAACACATCAAGGAAATTGAGGAACAACGCTTCTCGGCTCACAGAGATAAGATCGCTATGTACGCAAGTTTCCTTCGTTTTTCGGATCGACTGAAGTTTTACGCCGCCTGTAAGTGCGATGGAAATTTGCCGAAAAATTTCCCTAACACAAATCCAAAAAAAATTAAATAGGAAAAACCAGCCAAAAACGCTTTTACCTCGGCCAACACGGACAGATACGATCAGCTATGTTACGCCACGGCAGTTTCCCTACTTTGTTTCGGAACGAACTTTTAATGAATTACGTACCTGTAAGTGAGATATACCGAAAGTTTTCATAACACATCAAGAAAATTGAGGAACAACGCTTCTCGGCTTACAAAGCTAAGATGGAAGTGTTCGCAAGTTTCCTTCGTTCGGAACGACTTAGTTACGTGCCTGTAAGTGAGATTTGCCGAAAATTTTCATAACACATCAAGGAAATTGAGGAACAACGCTTCTCGGCTCACAGAGTTAAGATCGCCATGTACGCAAGTTTCCTTCGTTCGGAACGACTTAGTTACGTGCCTGTAAACGTGATTTGCCGAAAACTTACTTAACACATCAAGGAAATTGAGGAACAACGCTTCTCGGCACACAGAGCTAAGATCGCTAGGTACGCAAGTTTCCTTTATTCGGAACGACATTGTTACGTGCCTTTAAGCGAGATTTGCCGAAAATTTTCATAACACATCAAGGAAATTGAGGAACAACGCTTCTCGGCACACAGAGCTAAGATCGCTATGTACGCAAGTTTCCTTCGTTCGGAACGACTTAGTTACGTACCTGTAAGTGAGATATACAGAAAGTTTTCATAACACATCAAGGAAATTGAGGAACAACGCTTCTCGGCACACAGAGCTAAGATCGCTATGTACGCAAGTTTCCTTCGTTCGGAACGACTTAGTTACGTGCCTGTAAGCGAGATTTGCCGAAAATTTTCATAACACATCAAGGAAATTGAGGAACAACGCTTCTCGGCACACAGAGCTAAGATCGCTATGTACGCAAGTTTCCTTCGTTCGGAACGACTTAGTTACGTGCCTGTAATTGAGATATACCGAAAGTTTTCATAACACATCAAGGAAATTGAGGAACAACGCTTCTCGGCACACAGAGCTAAGATCGCTATGTACGCAAGTTTCCTTCGTTCGGAACGACTTAGTTACGTGCCTGTAAGCGAGATTTGCCGAAAATTTTCATAAAACATTAAGGAAATTGAGGAACAACGCTTCTCGGCACACAGAGCTAAGATCGCTATGTACGCAAGTTTCCTTCGTTCGGACGACAATGGTTCCTGCCTTAAGTTAGCATACCAAAAGTTTTCCATAACTCATTCAAGAATTGAAGAACAACGCTTCTCGCATACGAATAAGATCGCTATGTACGCAGGTTTCCTTCGTTCGGAACGACTTAGTTACGTGCCTGTAAGCGAGATTTGCCGAAAATGTTCATAACACATCAAGGAAATTGAGGAACGACGCTTCTCGGCTTACAAAGCTAAGATGGAAGTGAAGCAAGTTTCCTTCGTACGGAACGACTTAGTTACGTGCCTGTAAGCGAGATTTGCCGAAAGTTTTTCAAATAAAACAACATCAAGAAAATAGAGGAACAAACGTCCTTTCTACGGCTTTACCAAGTCTAAGATGGAAGACGTACTCCAGTTTTTCCTCCGTTCGGAACGACTTAGTTACGTGCCTGTAAGCGAGATTTGCCGAAAATTTTCATAACACATCAAGGAAATTGAGGAACAACGCTTCTCGGCACACAGAGCTAAGATCGCTATGTACGCAAGTTTCCTTCGTTCGGAACGACTTAGTTACGTGCCTGTAAGCGAGATTTGCCGAAAATTTTCATAACACATCATGGAAATAGAGGAACAACGCTTCTCGGCACACAGAGCTAAGATCGCTATGTACGCAAGTTTCCTTACGTTCGGAACGACTTAGTTACGTGCCTGTAAGCGAGATTTGCCGAAAATTTTTATAACACATCAAGGAATTGAGGAACAACGCTTCTCGGCACACAGAGCTAAGATCGCTATGTACGCAAGTTTCCTTCGTTCGGAACGACTTAGTTACGTGCCTGTAAGCGAGATTTGCCGAAAATTTTCATAACACATCAAGGAAATAGAGGAACAACGCTTCTCGGCACACAGAGCTAAGATCGCTATGTACGCAAGTTTCCTTCGTTCGGAACGACTTAGTTACGTACCTGTAAGAGAGATTTGCCGAAAATTTTCATAACACATCAAGGAAATTGAGGAACAACGCTTCTCGGCACACAGAGCTAAGATCGCTATGTACGCAAGTTTCCTTCGTTCGGAACGACTTAGTTACGTACCTGTAAGTGAGATATACCGAAAGTTTTCATAACACATCAAGGAAATTGAGGAACAACGCTTCTCGGCACACAGAGCTAAGATCGCTATGTACGCAAGTTTCCTTCGTTCGGAACGACTTAGTTACGTGCCTGTAAGCGAGATTTGCCGAAAATTTTCATAACACATCAAGGAAATTGAGGAACAACGCTTCTCGGCTCACAGAGCTAAGATCGCTATGTACGCAAGTTTCCTTCGTTCGGAACGACTTAGTTACGTGCCTGTAAGCGAGATTTGCCGAAAATTTTCATAACACATCAAGGAAATTGAGGAACAACGCTTCTCGGCACACAGAGCTAAGATCGCTATGTACGCAAGTTTCCTTCGTTCGGAACGACTTAGTTACGTACCTGTAAGTGAGATTTGCCGAAAATTTTCATAACACATCAAGGAAATTGAGGAACAACGCTTTCTCGGCACACAGAGCTAAGATCGCTATGTACGCAAGTTTCCTTCGTTCGGAACGACTTAGTTACGTGCCTGTAAGTGAGATTTGCCGAAAATTTTCATAACACATCAAGGAAATTGAGGAACAACGCTTCTCGGCTTACACAGAGCTAAGATCGCTATGTACGCAAGTTTCCTTCGTTCGGAACGACTTAGTTACGTGCCTGTAAGCGAGATTTGCCGAAAATTTTCATAACACATCAAGGAAATTGAGGAACAACGCTTCTCGGCACACAGAGCTAAGATCGCTATGTACGCAAGTTTCCTTCGTTCGGAACGACTTAGTTGCGTGCCTGTAAGTGAGATTTGCCGAAAATTTCATAACACATCAAGGAAATTGAGGAACAACGCTTCTCGGCTCACAGAGATAAGATCGCTATATACGCAGGTTTCCTTTGTTCGGAACGACTGAGTTCAGTGCCTGTAAGCGAGATTTGCCGAAAATTTTCATAACACATCAAGGAAATTGAGGAACAGCGCATCTCGGCACACAGAGCTAAGATCGCTATGTACGCAAGTTTCCTTCGTTCGGAACGACTTAGTTACGTGCCTGTAAGTGAGATATACCGAAAGTTTTCATAACACATCAAGGAAATTGAGGAACAACGCTTCTCGGCACACAGAGCTAAGATCGCTATGTACGCAAGTTTCCTTCGTTCGGAACGACTTAGTTACGTGCCTGTAAGCGAGATTTTGCCGAAAATTTTCATAACACATCAAGGAAATTGAGGAACGACGCTTCTCGGCTCACAGAGCTAAGATCGCTATGTACGCAAGTTTCCTTCGTTCGGAACGACTTAGTTACGTGCCTGTAAGTGAGATTTGCCGAAAATTTTCATAACACGTCAAGGAAATTGAGGAACAACGCTTCTCGGCTTACAGAGCTAAGATCGCTATGTACGCAAGTTTCCTTCATTCGGAACGACTTAGTTACGTGCCTGTAAGCGAGATTTGCCGAAAGATTTCATAACACATCAAGGAAATTGAGGAACAACGCTTCTCGGCACACAGAGCTAAGATCGCTTTGTACGCAAGTTTCCTTCGTTCGGAACGACTTAGTTACGTACCTGTAAGTGAGATATACCGAAAGTTTTCATAACACATCAAGGAAATTGAGGAACAACGCTTCTCGGCACACAGAGCTAAGATCGCTATGTACGCAAGTTTCCTTCGTTCGAAACGACTTAGTTACGTGCCTGTAAGCGAGATTTGCCGAAAATTTTCATAACACATCAAGGAAATTGAGGAACAACGCTTCTCGGCACACAGAGCTAAGATCGCTATGTACGCAAGTTTCCTTCGTTCGGAACGACTTAGTTACGTACCTGGTAATTTTCATAACACATCAAGGAAATTGAGGAACAACGCTTCTCGGCACACAGAGCTAAGATCGCTATGTACGCAAGTTTCCTTCGTTCGGAACGACTTAGTTACGTACCTGTAAGTGAGATGTACCGAAAGTTTTCATAACACATCAAGGAAATTGAGGAACAACGCTTCTCGGCACACAGAGCTAAGATCGCTATGTACGCAAGTTTCCTTCGTTCGGAACGACTTAGTTACGTGCCTGTAAGCGAGATTTGCCGAAAATTTTTATAACACATCAAGGAAATTGAGGAACAACGCTTCTCGGCACACAGAGCTAAGATCGCTATGTACGCAAGTTTCCTTCGTTCGGAACGACTTAGTTACGTGCCTGTAAGCGAGATTTGCCGAAAATTTTCATAACACATCAAGGAAATTGAGGAACAACGCTTCTCGGCACACAGAGCTAAGATCGCTATGTACGAAAGTTTCCTTCGTTCGGAACGACTTAGTTACGTGCCTGTAAGCGAGATTTGCCGAAAATTTTCATAACACATCAAGGAAATTGAGGAACAACGCTTCTCGGCACACAGAGCTAAGATCGCTATGTACGCAAGTTTCCTTCGTTCGGAACGACTTAGTTACGTACCTGTAAGTGAGATTTGCCGAAAATTTTCATAACACATCAAGGAAATTGAGGAACAACGCTTCTCGGCACACAGAGCTAAGATCGCTATGTACGCAAGTTTCCTTCGTTCGGAACGACTTAGTTACGTGCCTGTAAGCGAGATCTGCCGAAAATTTTAATAACACATCAAGGAAATTGAGGAACAACGCTTCTCGGCAGACAGAGCTAAGATCGCTATGTACGCAAGTTTCCTTCGTTCGGAACGACTTAGTTACGTGCCTGTAAGTGAGATATACCGAAAATTTTCATAACACATCAAGGAAATTGAGGAACGACGCTTCTTGACTCACAGAGCTAAGATCGCTGTGTACGCAAGTTTCCTTCGTTCGGAACGACTTAGTTACGTGCCTGTAAGTGAGATTTGCCGAAAATTTTCATAACACATCAAGGAAATTGAGGAACAACGCTTCTCGGCACACAGAGCTAAGATCGCAATGTACGCATGTTTCCTTCGTTCGGAATGACTTAGTTACGTACCTGTAAGTGAGATATACCGAAAGTTTTCATAACACATCAAGGAAATTGAGGAACAACACTTCTCGGCACACAGAGCTAAGATCGCTATGTACGCAAGTTTCCTTCGTTCGGAACGACTTAGTTACGTGCCTGTAAGCGAGATTTGCCGAAAATTTTCATAACACATCAAGGAAATTGAGGAACAACGCTTCTCGGCACACAGAGCTAAGATCGCTATGTACGCAAGTTTTCTTCGTTCGGAACGACTTAGTTACGTGCCTGTAAGCGAGATTTGCCGAAAATTTTCATAACACATCAAGGAAATTGAGGAACAACGCTTCTCGGCACACAGAGCTAAGATCGCTATGTACGCAAGTTTCCTTCGTTCGGAACGACTTAGTTACGTTACGTGCCTTTAAGCGAGATTTGCCTCGGCAAAGAGCTTCATAACACATCAAGGAAATTGAGGAACAACGCTTCTCGGCACACAGAGCTAAGATCGCTATGTACGCAAGTTTCCTTCGTTCGGAACGACTTAGTTACGTACCTGTAAGTGAGATATACCGAAAATTTTCATAACACATCAAGGAAATTGAGGAACAACGCTTCTCGGCACACAGAGCTAAGATCGCTATGTACGCAAGTTTCCTTCGTTCGGAACGACTTAGTTACGTGCCTGTAAGCGAGATTTGCCGAAAATTTTCATAACACATCAAGGAAATTGAGGAACAACGCTTCTCGGCACACAGAGCTAAGATCGCTATGTACGCAAGTTTCCTTCGTTCGGAACGACTTAGTTACGTACCTGTAAGTGAGATATACCGAAAGTTTCATAACACATCAAGGAAATTGAGGAACAACGCTTCTCGGCACACAGAGCTAAGATCGCTATGTACGCAAGTTTCCTTCGTTCGGAACGACTTAGTTACGTGCCTGTAAGCGAGATTTGCCGAAAATTTTCATAACACATCAAGGAAATTGAGGAACAACGCTTCTCGGCACACAGAGCTAAGATCGCTATGTACGCAAGTTTCCTTCGTTCGGAACGACTTAGTTACGTGCCTGTAAGTGAGATATACCGAAAATTTTCATAACACACATCAAGGAAATTGAGGAACAACGCTTCTCGGCACACAGAGCTAAGATCGCTATGTACGCAAGTTTCCTTCGTTCGGAACGACTTAGTTACGTACCTGTAAGTGAGATTTGCCGAAAGTTTTCATAACACATCAAGGAAATTGAGGAACAACGCTTCTCGGCACACAGAGCTAAGATCGCTATGTACGCAAGTTTCCTTCGTTCGGAACGACTTAGTTACGTGCCTGTAAGTGAGATTTACCGAAAATTTTCATAACACATCAAGGAAATTGAGGAACAACGGCCGAAAGTTTTCATAACACATCAAGGAAATAGAGGAACAAAGCTTCTCGGCACACAGAGCTAAGATCGCTATGCACGCAAGTTTCCTTCGTTCGGAACGACTTAGTTACGTACCTGTAAGTGAGATATACCGAAAGTTTTCAAAACACATTAAGAAAATTAAGGAACAATGCTTCTCGGCTTACAAATATAAGACGGAAGTACGCAAGTTTCCTTCGTTCGGAACGACTTAGTTACGTGCCTGTAAGCGAGATTTGCCGAAAATTTTCATAACACATCAAGGAAATTGAGGACCAACGCTTCTCGGCACACAGAGCTCAGATCGCTATGTACGCACATTTCCTTCGTTCGGAACGACTTAGTTACGTACCTGTAAGTGAGATTTGCCGAAAATTTTCATAACACATCAAGGAAATTGAGGAACAACGCTTCTCGGCACACAGAGCTAAGATCGCTATGTACGCAGGTTTCCTTCGTTCGGAACGACTTAGTTACGTGCCTGTAAGCGAGATTTGCCGAAAATTTTCATAACACATCAAGGAAATTGAGGAACAACGCTTCTCGGCACACAGAGCTAAGATCGCTATGTACGCAAGTTTCCTTCGTTCGGAACGACTTAGTTACGTGCCTGTAAGCGAGATTTGCCGAAAATTTTCATAACACATCAAGGAAATTGAGGAACAAACGCTTCTCGGCGCACAGAGCTAAGATCGCTATGTACGCAAGTTTCCTTCGTTCGGAACGACTTAGTTACGTGCCTGTAAGTGAGATTTGCCGAAAATTTTCATAACACATCAAGGAAATTTAGGAACAACGCTTCTCGGCACACAGAGCTAAGATCGCTATGTACGCAAGTTTCCTCGTTCGGAACGAATTAGTTACGTACCTGTAAGTGAGATATACCGAAAGTTTTCATAACACATCAAGAAAATTGAGGAACAACGCTTCTCGGCACACAGAGCTAAGATCGCTATGTACTCAAGTTTCCTTCGTTCGGAACGACTTAGTTACGTGCCTGTAAGCGAGATTTGCCGAAAATTTTCAGTAACACATCAAGGAAATTGAGGAACAACGCTTCTCGGCACACAGAGCTAAGATCGCTATGTACGCAAGTTTCCTTCGTTCGGAACGACTTAGTTACGTACCTGTAAGTGAGATTTACCGAAAATTTTCATAACACATCAAGGAAATTGAGGAACAACGCTTCTCGGCACACAGAGCTAAGATCGCTATGTACGCAAGTTTCCTTCGTTCGGAACGACTTAGTTACGTACCTGTAAGTGAGATATACCGAAAATTTTCATAACACATCAAGGAAATTGAGGAACAACGCTTCTCGGCACACAGAGCTAAGATCGCTATGTACGCAAGTTTCCTTCGTTCGGAACGACTTAGTTACGTACCTGTAAGTGAGATTTGCCGAAAATTTTCATAACACATCAAGGAAATTGAGGAACAACGCTTCTCGGCACACAGAGCTAAGATCGCTATGTACGCAAGTTTCCTTCGTTCGGAAAAACTTAATTAGGTGTCTTCTAAGCGAGATTTGCCGAAAATTTTCATAACACATCAAGGAAATTGAGGAACAACGCTTCTCGGCACACAGAGCTCAGAACACATCAAGGAAATTGAGGAACAACGCTTCTCGGCACACAGAGCTAAGAACGCTATGTACGCAAGTTTCATTCGTTCGGAACGACTTAGTTACGTACCTGTAAGTGAGATATACCGAAAGTTTTCATAACACATCAAGGAAATTGAGGAACAACGCTTCTCGGCACACAGAGCTAAGATCGCTATGTACGCAAGTTTCCTTCGTTCGGAACGACTTAGTTACGTGCCTGTAAGCGAGATTTGCCGAAAATTTTCATAACACATCAAGGAAATGGAGGAACAACGCTTCTCGACTCACAGAGATAAGATCGCCAGGTACGCAAGTTTCCTTCGTTCGGAAGACATAGTTACGTGCCCTTAAGCGAGATTTGCCGAAAATTTTCATAACACATCAAGGAAATTGAGGAACAACGCTTCTCGGCACACACAGA
>CAJQTV010001667.1:0-15777 GCA_907163055.1 Formica aquilonia x Formica polyctena | reverse complement strand
GCTTGTAGAATTTCGCGTGAGTTCATTATTTTTGTACGGAGGCGAACGAACGAGCGGTATTATATATTCAATAACTTTGGTTTTTACCTCCTTTGCTACTGCGTCTTTTGTCGCGCCGGCTTGTAGCGCTGAGTTTTCAATGTCGGCTTGTGTGGAGTTAGTTGCTTCGAGCTTGTCTCTATCCATCAACGACGATAATTCAGATTTTTCAAATTTCTCTTCTTCTTTTTCTATTGATCGCTCGGATTTTTGCAGATTTTTTTTCTCTATTTCATTTCTATCACGCGAAATCTCATACGCACTACTGATTTCCTCGTTTTTGTCGCCTTCGTTTTCGTCGTCCTCGTCGTCGTCGTCCTCGTCCTCGTCGTCGTCGTCGTCGTCGTCGTCGTCACTGGTGTTTACACACCATTTATCCGGAGAACCACAAGTAGCTTGAGTACTAACGTTCGTATTGCCGTAGACGATATTATTTCGCTCGATCAACCAATATTTTAATTTATATACGTTGCGTAATGCGCAATGAAAGAGTCCAAATTTTCGAAATCCGTGGTAACCACAATATCGTCCGCGCACTTCTCCCTCTGACAGATTTTTGAATGCGGGGGAAATATCTTCCAAATTATATATATTTCTGGAGAGTAGATTCCGCAAGTAGGTTGCTTTTTCGGTACCTCTGACATAAATGTATCGTGCCTGTCTTGTTATTTCACGTAGTTGCGATGTAAAATATTTCGGATTAGCTTCACCGTCGAACCATTCGATACCGTGATAATTTCGTGTAAGCCAGTTATTTTCATGTCTTACATTTCTTGGTAAATCGTCAAATGAATGCGGAGGCATCATAAGCCAATGTCCGACGAATGGAGCGTCAAGCGCGATAATAGCAACTTCCTTGGGGATAAACTTCGCATTGGCATCGCGGAAACCTTGTATATCGATGACTATATCCATTTTGTGAAGACTGGAGCGCTCTCGATAGCGCGGTTATAATAGTTTAAACTGCTCGCGAAGCGTCGACGTTCGTGTCTCGAATGAAACTGAATTCTTTTCTGTTATATTGTATATTTTTTGATATTTTATGCTGTTAGCATTTTGATCGAATGTGGAGGGGAGAAAAAGGAGGGGAAATTTTCAGAGTATTACGTTGTAACGGTCAAATACTTGAGAGCGATAAATATCTATCCGGCAAAATCGACGATGACTTGACGAGACGAATCGATTTCTATTACATTATCGAATTCGGCGTAAATAATACAATTAACGGTCTCTGTGAGAGCCTTCTCGAATCGCACTTCTAATCGTAAACTACCATGTCTCACGAGATTCCAATGTCCCGCGTAATTAGCTGATAGGTCGGGTGTGAGATCAAAAGCGAATAGCGTATAACCCTTGGAATAATCGTCTCTACTTATAGAATTTCCTTCGTTCAAAAAATGGATGCCCGTTCCCGCGAAGAGAGTTTGATAAGCTTCGACGTAAAGCGGTTCCTCCGGCGAGAAAACCGGTTGTAACGGCCTACTAGGAATTTGCATACCGTCGACGTATAGCGAGAAGAAATTTATTCCGTAATTTTTGAAATTAAACGGATTTAATTTTCTATCACCATTAAACGCTTTATTATTAACAAAGCCGACTATTATCCTTTTCGGAAGTTGACCGAGTATTACATTATCTAACGATTCACCCACAACACCACTGTGAATCGTAAATGTTTTAACTTCGACTCTCGTGAGCGGATATTTGGCCGTAACTTTACTCAACATTCTAGCATGCGCGAGTAATAATCCGGCGCTTATTTTCGCCCTTCTCACGAGTAAGCTCGCATCCAGTATATGAATTTTCGACGATGAACCGTTACTGTCCATAAGACAAAACGAATCTTTCGAACGGACGAGCCTTAAGCGTACTTCTACACCGTTAATTAAAAATTTGTCTTGATTGAAAACGTCGCAATGGAGATGCCCTACAAGATCTAGCGCTCGCCCGCCGTGAATGTAACGCGCGCGTCTCACGAGAGCGGAATTTGGCGATTTTGATTCCACCGGTTCGTCCATTTGACCGGGTGTATCCGCGTCCCATAGACAGGAGGTTAGATGGGAAGTTTTTGCGGGTGAAGAATAATTTAATAACGCCTCGATGTACGCGCGGTACGCGTAAGCGTTGTTTGGAGGCGACACGAGCTTTTGATTGAAATACACGTCGATCTGATTGAACATGGAATGAAGTAAATGATTTACGGGGCCTATAGTGGCCGTGACGGCTGCGCCCGAAGTATGCCCCGTGGAATTGCCCGACGTTTCTACGCGTACGCGAAGACTTAACATGGTGTGCGTGAGATCTAAATATTCTTCTCCGTGACCCGGGATGACGAATTCTATCGGGGAATCGTCCGAGAGCGAAGTCACGGGTTTGTAATGAATCCATTGCGAACTCTCGATACTAGTTTGTGTGGGCGGTAAAGAAAAGAGATCGAGTTCGCTCTTTAAACACTCGCTCGAATGTGTGTGAAGAAAGGACATGCTTATTTACCGCAAATTTTTTTTTTTTTGTCGTCGTTGTAATTCTCACTGTTAGATGTGTTTAGAATATATGCCGTTTAAGAAAATATGTCGGATACGGTGCGCTTTCTAGCAGTTTTACGCCTTTTCGCGGATGTCTTAAGTCTTTTCACCGTTGTGCGCTTTTTTCTTCTCTTATTTTTCGATGTTTTTGTATTTGTTCTTTTTTTTTCCCTCGCGTCTGGCGCTTTGACGAACTTTTCTTACGCGCCTGGCGTCGTCTACGTAATGTCGCGGATTTAGCGATGCGCGTGTTGAGCCCGCCGAAAGGAAACTGAGCTACATGCATTTTTGCATCCGACTTATAACCCGATCCCTTCATCAGACTACTTATTTTTTCTTTAGCTTTTCTCTTAAGATTGTCGCGCGATTCTTCAAATCGGTGTTTGGCCGCTACCTTAAACGGCATATTGTTTTCAATATCTTCGATTATATTAGCACCGGCACGTAAAGCTTCTTTCCCCACAGTCCGTACGCCACTGGTTAAATAAGGTAGTACTCGTCTGAACAATCCTCCGAGAAAACTACCAATACCGTGACCTCGTTGATAGGGCGATCCGACGAAAACTCGCGGAATTCCACCGCCGCGACTGCCGCCGTTTTGTAACTCGTCGTAATACGTCGAATAATAATCCATTAACGTTTAATTTTTTATCGCGGTCTCTAATTATTATTATGTTATCTACTCGATACGCCTAAAGTGTAATGTCACTGTCAGCGTTCCAAATTCGAATGGTATACTCTGTCCTAGTTGATCTCTTATATCTATCTCGATTGTGCGAAAAGACGTTTGACGCAGGGCAATGTATTGAGTGTGCGAGAAATTCTTTATTTGAGTAGACGCGAACGCGTAATCATTTCCAATATCGAGTGCGACTATTCGCAAAAGAGGAGACTGTACATCACCAGTAATATAGGGTTCGCAAATATCGCAATAGACAAAGAGCTTGTCGGGGATACCGCGCAACAAACTAGCTGGTTCGGCGGCTATTATTACGCGTTCGCGCGGAAATACGTAAAATGGCGATGTATAAATTTCAACATCGTCATAAATCCAAGAAGGTAAAGCGTCTGATGTACCGGTATTATTTTCAATTTTACCATGCTTCTCGTCGTCATTCTGTATATTGAAGTCGGTTTCATTTAAGAGCCATAACGGTAAATGATCCACTACGCTAGCATTGAGCTTATTGCGCGTATCGAAGCCGAGTATTCGGCAAAGTTTTTCAGAAAAATTTACATAATGAATCATGTACATTTCATAACGTCGCAGGAAAGTTTCATAATAATTTTGCGCCCGATAATAGCGCCAAATTGCCAATGGATATGCGAACCCACGGATTTTGCAGAGTAATTCACAGCTTCTATAATATCGTGCAAACTTGAGTAAATACCCGATGGTATTTCAGCTTTCTTAGCGTTGATTTTCTTTTTTTGGGGACCTATCGTGAATTCTTGAATATTGATAAATTTTATGATTCCTTCTCCAGGACGTATATGAAGAAAGCTAGTCGGAAATTGAATCTCCGTGAGCGCTACTTCCCAACGTCCCTGCAAGTCTATACGTTGAGGTAATTCAGTGGTGAAACACGTGGTTTTATTCTCCGGAAAAAAAAAAAACGCATGCTGCTATTACTCGGGAGAATCATATAAAATCCTTCCTCCCTCATTTTTAATTCAAAGATTTTAAACTTGAAGCGGGTATCCAAGAATCGAATTTTGAAGGATATCCTTGCCAACTAACTAATAATTGTTTATTGTTACCACGTCCCCTACTTTTTATCACACGATCGACGATAAATTCTTCCCCTTGCAAGTCTTTAATAACAGATGCTAATTCTTGTTCATAAAAAATCCCGTCTATAACTTCGCCCGCTAAATCGCTTAATTCGTATACGCGTGGTTTTCTCCATTCGAGAACACGGTGAATTCGAAATATTTCTTCGCTCCACTTTGCCTCGTATCCTTTCTCAAAGGCTACTTTTGCTCTACTGACACGCACGAAATCGCCCACGTTATATTTAGCCTTTTGCCCGCGATTCTTTTTCTTCGCCCCATCGCCGTTGTCGTTCCAGCGACGATTCATATTTTCACGCGCGATTCGCGCATTTTCCCTCGTAACGACTGCAGGTTGCATTTTGATGGTGGAATGCCTGGTATGATTGTAAGCACGAACGATATCCTGCAAAACATCGATGTAGCGTCGCGTATTTTTGTGCGTAAAATATCGCCACATTCGTTCCTTGAGCGTTCTATTAAAACGTTCCACTATAGCTGCTTTAATATCGGGATTACGAGCTACGCGAAAACGAATATCTTTTTCTTTTAAGAAATTTTGTACTTGCCGTGCAATAAATTCTTTACCTTTGTCGGTCTGCAGGTATACGGGTAGGCGCTCTTTGTTTCTCGAGAATATGCGTTGAAAGGCTTTTACCACGCAGGCACCTGTTTTGTCGCGTAAAGGTTCTACCCAAACGAATTTACTGAGTACGTCAATAACCGTTAATAGATATGAATAACCATCATTATAGCTCTTGAGATTACGAATATCGATCAAATCAGCCTCCCATAAGTCATCGATATTTGTCACGTTATAATGTAAGCGTGGAAATTTTCGACGTACCGGCCGATGTAGCGTGTATGCGTCTTGCGATTTAAGCCAGTCGATGACCTCGTTACGTGAGAAATTCGGTTTAGCAGCTCGCGATAAATTATCCGTCGCCGAATAGCCGGCATAGTGCGAGGGACTGTAATACAATTTTTCGAGTTCCATCATTCGAGTTTGCTCCAGTCGAGCAATTTTTTTCTTTTCTTTGTCGGAAAATCTGCGTAACTCGTTACTGTTTTGTCGCCTTCGTCCTCGTCGGCGGATACAAATAGCGTATCACCTTCGGTTTCGCTTGTTTCGTCTACCTTACGTCTGTACGACTTTGAACGCTCGGTCGAAGTTCTCGGAGTGGAACTTCCGCGCGGTACCACGATTTTAATACGCTGAGATCGGGCGTACGTATGTAATAAATCACGATTTCCTATGAGATTGGAAGGAGTGCCTATGTCGCGCAGTAATCGAGCAAACTGAATTCTTCCGGTTGCTTTTACTGTTTTTCTCTCGCGTATCGCGTCGTTTATAAGTTCCGAGATATTCGAACCTGTTATGACAGAGCCGTCTATAGTTACGAGTCCTCGTCTATCCCAGCTAATTTTAGATGACGGAATATCGATCAAATATTTTAATAGCGCTCGCGCTTTGTCGCGATAAGATTTCGGTACACTATCGAGTATTTTTTTGATCATTTCAGCCGATTGTGCGCGTTTTTTTCCCGAAACTACTACTACTACTACTAGCGCTACCGTCGCCGCGGCCGCTGCTAATTAAAGTTGACGTTTCCATAAATTCATTATCATCGACATCCAAATTCGTGTCTTCGTTCTGCTCGTCATTAATGTCCTCGCCGTTACCCTGTGTATCCTCACGTAAGCGTTTTTTCTCTTTTAGCTTCCTGAACAAAGTGAAGATAACGTTGGAGTACTTCCTTATACAATTTCCATCTTTTGTCCTCGTCGACAGGAGTCGCGAGGTTAAGAATACGCCACATCTCCGCATCGAGCCGCGATAAAGCTGTTCCCGGTGTTCGTACTGAATTATTATTATTTACATTTTCCGCACTTGATATTTCCGTATTTTTCTTCGGCGAATTATCAGTCATCGTAATAGATGCAATTTCCGGTTGCTGTTGCATTCGCTGCATTCTCTCAAGATTTTCGGTAGATATCAAAACCATTTTCTTAGCCCTCTCCATTGTTCAAAGTACAGTTGTTAGCACTTTCCTTTTTTATTATTTTTATTATTTTTCCTATACGGAGAATGTACGGGATGTATAGGATTGTATTTTTCTCTTTCATTCGCCGATAATCCGGGATAATATAGCCCCTAGTAAAGGTCCAATAAGATATGGTAAAAATCCACCTCTCTGTACTAACAGTTTTCTCTTTATCTTCCAATTACCTTGTTTTGCCGCAACACGCCGTAGGACCGTTTTATGTTTGGCTAATCGCTTTTTATCGCTACAACAAAGCGGTACGTTACCCTTTAGCGTATTGAAAATGCACTCTTGAATGCACTTTATGAGCTTATTGTCGGCGGCTCGCAAGAATACGGTTCTTTGATTTTTTTTCAAATGACACAAGGTTTTTAAAAGGCATAAGTTTCTTTCACCGATAGACCGCCTAGCATTCTTTATTGCTCTATTCGATGTCATCAACTTTTTATCTTCTTCTTTTTTCACCATTACGCTGTAATCGCACGACTGACAAGTTGCGAACACGAATTTTACCCTTTTATACGCCCCCACTTCTATTGTTCGATCTACGCGGTATGTATGCGTAATGCCGAGTATCGTCGGGAAAGATGCACGTGCGAAAGCGATATTCGTCTGGAGTCGATTGTTTCAAATCAAGCAATAAATACCCGTGTGGCCTCGATGTAGCGTCGTAGTACGCTTCTTCCATAAACTTTGGATCGTCGGGATATACTTGACGCGCTAGATGACGAATTTGAGCGCGATCGCGTGGATTTTTGAAAACTACTATGTAATTCGCATTGAGAGATATGTCGCGCTGTCCGCGCCCTTGATGAAAGAGATTTTGCGAGATGAGTATAACACTGAGATTTTTATGATGGCTTCCTTTGGTAAACAGATCTACGATAGCGTCGCACGACGATGATTCCCTCATAAGATCGTCAATTATTATTAATTTTGGTGAGAGCGGATCGTTGGAATAATCTTCCGAGCGCGGTAATCCCTCGCGAAATTCTATTATATTTTTCTTCGATTTTATCAATGCATTATTAACGTAACCGGTCTTTTGTGCTTTTTTCTCTTCTTCTTTTTCACTCGCGGCGCATTGTAAACGCTGATACGCATCTTGCCACTCTGCGTAATAAAATAAAATTCTCTCGAATCGAACATCTGACATGCCGGATAAATGACGAAGAAACGTTTTCACGAAAATTGTTTTTCCGCATCCCGTAGGCCCACAGACGATCGACGTCCAAGGATGTTTCCACCGTACATCCATTTTGCGAAATGAACGCTTTGCCGATTACGTTCGCACTCATAAATAAAAGATCATCGAATATTTTTAATATTTATCGTAGGTATACGTTGAGTAATAAGCTTATCCGCGCTCCGGGGGCCCCACCGCGGCGGCCGCATGCTCGCGCTAGCGTTTCCCGGTACGTGAACGAGCGGAAAGCACCGCGCCGATTAGCTGCTAAGCAGCCGCGGGAGCGACGCGAGTAAGCGTATTCGCGGGGATGTGCACGTACCAGCGTTTTTCGAGCACCGCTGCTTACGAGCTTATAAGCGGTGCTCTGTGTGCGCTTATGTTAGAAATAAGATGCTCGTTTAGCGTTCAACTAACATTTTGATATTATTTTGATGGAATGTTCTATGCGTGTAGTAAAGAAGTAAAGGAAATATTAGAGAGGGGTAAAGGAAAAAATACGCTGTGATTTTTAAGGTGGAAAAACTTCGTATTTATTGACAATAATTTTTTATTTTTTATTTTTTATTTTTTTTTATTTTTATAAAATTAACAATTGCGTTTTAAAATTATACGCACAATTTCATTAAATCCTAGTGAAAGTAATTCTTCGAATACAATATTGAAATATACATCTAAAAATGTTAAATCCTTTATTTGCGTTTGTACATTGCGTTCAATTTCTTGAAAATTACCGATAACTATGAGTTTTATAATTTCACGATCTATGTAAGCTGATGGGAGTTTTAATTCTATCTCGTTCATTAAGTAATTGGCGCAGGTGTTGACGGTGCCGGCGATGCAAACTAGCCGAGACAAATGTGCATCCACGCATCTCGCAATATTTTCCAGGCCGAGAAAAGTTGCTTTCTGCATCACGATAGCGACACTGTGTGTTTTTCGTTTCTTCAAGGGCGGCTGCTCTTGCTCCTCCGCTTCACCATTACTCGCAGATTGTTCCACATTTTCCTTGTAAGTCACTATCACAGCCCTCGACCCGTAAGCGGTGGTGAAGCCGATGGAAATATTGTTGATAATAATCGGACTTGGTTTGGTTTTTTGATTCTCACTCAAGTACAGGTCCATCTGTTCCATGTTGAGTTGAAATTGCTGCCAGGTGTCGGTATCGAGACAAATTCCGTCCGCATAATTCCCCGTTAATTTAACAATTGGTGCGAAATAACCTTCGTTTGTTGCTTGCAATCCCACATGTAGCTTCTTAGTACACGATGAATTAAGACCATACGTTGTCGATAGTAATAAATAACGCTGTTCGTTTCTTCTATCGATGTCGATCTTGTTGTCCGATTTGCTAATATCGCAAACGTGTGTAGATTTAACAAAATCGGTTAGATTCTTCTGATCACTGGAAACTTCTTTCGTGGCAGCCATTGTTATCACTTTCGAATAAAACTGGGTGAATACTAGTCACAACAACGACAAATTCTTGTATCGAAGCCGAAAGGAAGATTTTCGTACGAGCAAACTCAAATGAATAAGAATTCGCATCTTCTCGTGCTGCTTATATATCGAAATATAAAGAAAAGTGGGGGGAAAAGTTTGCGCAGACAGTCAAATAACAGGAAAAATCATGATTTTTCGCGTTCAAACTTGTTCATCACGCTAAAAATTACGTGAAAACATCTAGAAACATCTAGAAATTAGATTCGTTACAAGGAAAAAATTTTTCTCTAAACTTTTTTTCTAAATACAATTACAATATGTTACAAAGCGTAAATAAAAGCCTAGCAGCCGTATAATAAATTTTTATAGCTTATATTGTAAAGAGAAAAATGTTATAAAGGACGAATTTCTAATTGGCATAGTCCTAGCCCTTCTACGAAAATTTTAAAAGATTTTCACAACAAAGTCTTTACTTTGACACCTCTATAATAAAAACACCTAAGCAATAAAACTAAGTAAATAATGTAATAACGTAATAAAAAATAAGATATTTTTTTTTGTCTACTTTTTTCTTAAAAGAAATAAAAAAACGGGGATTTTTTTTTGTCGGCGTTCTTTTGTTTTCTTTAAACTATCTACCTAGAAAGGAAAAATTTTAAATCTTTCAACGGCGTTCCTTTTTGGAAAAAAGTGGGGATATGCATTTAAATAAATTCTCCGCAACAAAGTAAAAAAGGTAATTTCGAGTTCGACATCATCCGAAGTAACGCGAGTCGTTCCGCGGAAAATAGCGATATCGTGTATTTCGTGAGTAAGTGACAAAAATGGCTGGACTTAAAGAGGTATTAGGCAAGTGCATAATTATAGGCTCAAATTTGTCGTCTACGTTAAATAGTGAACGCTATTTATCAGCGTTATCGGACGAATCATCGGAAATAAATTACTCAGTTTTTCGGGCATTTGCGTGTGCTAGTTCGAATACTATACTCGCTGTGCTATATAGGCTAGGTTATTTCGACAATTATGCCGAGTTGTTACATATCGCGGGTGAGATAATAGAAATGCGCGAGGCATTTGACCACGAGGAGGAGGATGCAGACGGTCTTATAGCCTTCCTGCTATCAAACCATCGAGGAAACCGCTTAAACGGTAAGCAAAATGCTTATATTTATATTGTACAAATGTAATGTAATCGAATACGTTAGACAGTGATTAATCAAAATTTTCAAAATCATAATTTGTAGATCGAAACACGACTGCGACTGATGAGCAAGAGACTCCCTCGCAGCTTCGAAAACGTCCGGCTGAAGAAGAGCTCGAACAGGACCTTCGAGTAAGTTTTGCATAAAAATAAAATAAAAATATTAATTTTTATACAAATTTTATATTCAATATTAAATAAAATATTAAATTTTAGGAAGAGCACGTTCCGATGAAAACGACAGCGAAGCTGATATTATGGCATCACCAGGTAAGATACAAAATTTTGAAAAGAATAAAAATAACGTAGATGTAATTTTTATTTTATTTATAATTAAATTTTTCTTTTGTTTCGACAGTGCAGAGAGGCGGTGGTGGACAAAATGAAGAAGTGACTCCTGAAGAACGAGCAACGCAACTCTGTAATAACGAGGAAGTAGCTGATGAGGATGAGAATGAAGAGGAAGTCGTCGGTGAAGAACGCTGTAATCCCTCGTCGGAGACAGAAGATGGTGAAGAGGAGCCGGAGGTGGAAGAGGAGCAACAACGTCATGGGGTCAGCAATATTAATTTTAATTACGTAGATTTATTGACGGAAAATATGCGGCAATTTAGAAGGTTCGGCATAATCGGGAGAGAAGTGAGTTTCGCGATACGACCGATACGTGAAGGTTCGAATATTTATCACGCATTAGAAAATGCGTTTCGTGAAATTCACGCGTATGCGTTAAATTTATGCGAACCGGGAGATTATGTGGGAATGTCTTTCCATTCGGCGAATTTATCTCAGGGCCCTGCAGGATTATCCTTTCGCCCGGCTAGAGACATGTCGTATGAGGATATCTGGAAACTCGTGAGTTCAGTAGCGCAGAGTGCTGGGGGGCTCGATATCGCGGAACACTTTAACATTCGCGTTTTTAATGTCACGGTTCCTTCGGGTCGCGGACATGTTAAATTAACAAACGAAGACGTTGTGAAGCGCTCAATAGTAACAATAAATAATTCCGACAATTTATGTTTTCCGCGCGCTCTCGTAGTAGCGCGAATTTACTGCGAACGCGGTAACTTACGTACGGGTGAGTTACATGAAAAATGGAATAATATAAGACACATGCAATCCCCGCTTCAACGCGAGTTCGCATTACAATTAACTAGGAACGCTGGTGTTACGATAACTGAAGAGGGATGTGGAATTCCGGAAATCGAGCGCTTTCAACGATATCTCGCAGTTGATAATATCGCAATTGTAGTTTATAATTTCAGTACTTTCGGGCGCGGTAAGAAACCGATGTACGACGGAATCGCGCTACTTGCTTCTCTCGACCGTGAACCCTCGTTACGCTTAAATATAATGTATTATGAGCGTTTACGTCATTATAACCCTATTGTAAATTTAAATGCCGCCGCGGGTTGTAGGAATTATTGCGAGCCGTGTAATATAGGTTATCGGAACGATAAAACGGGTCATCGCTGTCCAAATAAATGCCCACGATGTTTCACTGTGCCGCCGTGTAAGCAGTCCGAAAGTATAAAATGCAACGCGTGTAATCGGGCATTTTTCGGTAAGAAGTGTTTCGAGCGTCATCGCAGCGTAAAATCGTACGACGGTAAATCATCTGAAAGTATCTGCAATGTCGTGCGATTTTGCGACGGATGCGGTCGCATCGTTAAATTTGGTGCGAGACACGAATGCGGTGTTTCTTACTGCAAATTATGCCGTTCACCAAAGCCTGAGAATCATTTGTGCTACATGCAACCTCTTAGACGTGATAATGGCTCCTCTACCGAACCGTCGTCTTCATCATCGGCAATGGCTCCAGCGATGACAGTTATGCGAAGCACAGAAGAGAGCACAGAATTTGACGGTAAAGTGGCAAACGATCGTGCATGCACGAGCAAGAAAGAGCGTGTAGCATTCGTATTTTACGATTTTGAAACACGACAAGACGAGTCACTCGAAGGTACGTCGAGCGTAAAAAAACACATTCCCACTCTTTGCGTGGCGCAACAAATTTGCGAAGCGTGCGCGAAAGAAAATAATTTGTCCGCGAGGTGCCGATGGTGCGGTGGGTTTTTAAAAAATTTTTAAAAAAGGGGTGGGGGGGGAAAAACGGGGGAAAAAAAAGCCTTAAAAGGGGGAAAAAACTTTTTGGGGGGGGTTTTTAAATTAAAATTTTTAAAAAAATTTTTTGTTAAGGGGAAAAAATTTTTTTTTTAAATTTTTTGGAACTTGGTTTTTTAAAAAAAAAATTTTTTTAATTAAAAAAAAAATTTTTTTTTTTTTTAAAAAGGAAAAGGGAAAAAAATTGGGCCGGTTTTGGCAAAAAAAAAAATTTAAAAAAAAAGAAAAAAAAAAAAAAAAATTTTATAAAAAAAAAAAAAAATTAAAAAAAAAAAGGGTTTAAAATAAAAATAAAAGGTTTAAAATTAAAAAAAGGGAAAAAAAATAAACTTAAAAAAATTTAAATTTTTAAAAAAAAACCTAATAAAAAAAAAAGGTTTAAAAAAATTTTTTTTTTTTTTGGGAAAAAAACCGGTTTTCCCCCCTTTAAAAAAAAAAAAAAAAAAATTTTTTTTTTTTTTTTTTAAAAAATTTTTTAAAAAAAAAATTTTTAAAAATTTTTTTTTTGGGGGAAAAAAAAAATTTTTTTTTTGGAAAAAAAAAATTTTTTTTAAAATTGCCCCCCCAAAAAATTTTTTTTAAAAAAAGGGAAAAAAAAAAAAAAAAAAAAAAATTTTTTTTTTAAAAAAAAAAAAAAAATGGAATTTAAAAAAAAAAAAATTATTTTTTAAAATTTAAAAAAAAAAAAAATTTTTTTTTTTAAAAAACCAAATAAAATTTGGGAAAAAAAAATTTTTTAAAAAAAAAAATTAAAAAAAAAAAACCCTTTTAAAAAAAATTTTTTAAAACTTTTTTTAAAAAAAATTTTTAAAAAGGGAAAAATTTAAAAAAAAAAAAGGGGAAACATAAAAAAAATTTTTTTTTTTTAAAAAACAAAAAAAAAAAATTTTTTTTCCCCAAAAAATTTTTTAAAAATTTTTTTTTTTTTTGGGGTTTTTGGGGGAAAATTTTTAAAAAAATTTTTTTTAAAAAGGGGGAAAAAAAAAATTTTTTTTAAAAAAAAATTTTTTAAAACCGGGGAAATTTTAATAAAAGGAAAAAATTTTTTTTCCCATTTTTTAAATTTTTAAAAAAATTTTTTAAAAAAATTTTTTTTTTAAAAACTTTTTTTAAAAGGGGTTTTTTTTTTTGGCATTTTTTTTTAAAAATTTAAAAAAAATTTTTTATTTTTTAAGAAAAATTTTTTTTTTTTTTTTTAAAAAAAAAAATTTTTTAAAAAATTTTTTTTTTTTTTTGGGGGGAATTTTTTTTTTAAAAAAAGGGGGTTTAAGAAAAAAATTTTTTTTTTTTAAAAAAAAAATTTTTTTTTTTTTAAAAAAAAAAAAGGTTTTTTTTAAAAAAAAAAAAAAAAAAAATTTTTTTTATTTTCGGGGTTGGGGAAAATTTTGGGTTAAAGTTTTTTTTAATTTTTTTTAAAAAAAAAAAATTTTTAAAAATTTTTTTAAAATTGGAAAAATTTTTTTTTATTTTAAATTTTTTTAAAATTTCCTTGGGGAAAATTTTTTTAAAAAAAGGTTTATTTTTTTTTTAAAAATTTTTTTTTTTTTTTTTTTTTTTTTTTTTTTTTAAAAAAAAAAATTTTTTTTAAATTTTAAAAAAGAAAAAAAAATTGCCCCAAAAAAAATTTTGGGAAACCATTTAATTATAAAACCTTTTAAAAAAAAACAAAAAGGAAAAAAATTTAAAAATTTTGGAAAAAAAAAAGTTTTTTCCCCAAAAACCAAAAAGCAAAAAAAAAATTTTAAAAAATTTAAACCATTTAACAAAAAAAAAAATTTAAAAAAAATTTAATTTAAAAAAATTTTTCCCAGGGAAAATTTTTTTTTTCCCTTTTAAAAAAAAATTTTTTTTAAAAATTTTTAAAAGGGGGGGAAAAAAAAAAGGGAATTTAAAAAAAGGGAATTTTTTTAAAAAAAAATTTTGGGGGGTTTTTTTTGGGGGGAAAAAAACCCCAAAAATTAAAAAAAATTTTTTAAAAAAAAAAATTTTTTAAAAAATTTAAAAAAAAAAAAAAGGGGGGGGTTTTTTTTTAAATTTCGTAAAATTTTTTTTAAAAAAAACCCCCAAAAAAGCCCTTTTTGGGGTTTAAAATTTTAATAAAAAAAAAAAAAAAAAAGGGGTTTTTTTAAAAAACCCCTTTTTTTTGGGGGCCCAAAAAAATTAAAAAAATTAAATTTTAAAAAAAATTTTAAAAACCCGGGGGAAAAGGCAAAAATTTTTAAAAAAAAAAACCCAAAAAACCCTTTTTAAAAAAAAAAATTCAAAAAAAAAAAAAAAATTTTTATATTTAAAAAATTTTTTTTAAAAAAAAAAAAGGGGGAAAAAAAAACCAAAAAAAATTTAAAAAAAAAAAAGGGTTTTATTTTTTAAAAAATTTTAAATTTAAAAAAAAAGGGAAAAAACCCAAAAAAAAAAAATTTTTAAAAACAAAAAAATTTTAAATTTTTTTTAAAAAAGGGGGGAAAAAAGGGGGGGAAAAAGGAAAAAAAAAACCCTTTTAAAAGGGGTAGGGGGGAAAAAATTTTACTTTTTAAAAAAACAAAAAAGGGAAAAAAAAAAAAAGGAAGGGAAAAGGGGAAAAAGGGGGGGGAAAAAAAAAAAAAAAAGGAAATTTTTGGGGAAAAAAAAAAAAACCCAAAAAAGGAAAAAAAAAAAAATTTTTTTTAAAAAAAATTTCCCCAAAAAAGAAAAAAAAAACCCCCAAAAAAATTTTAAACCCTTTTTTTTTTCAAAAACCCCTTAAAAAATTTAAGGGGCCTTTGGTTTTTTTGGGGAAAAAAAAAAAAAAAAAAAACCCCCTTTTTTTTTAAAAAGTTTTAAAAAAAAAAAATTTTTTAAGGGGGTTTTTTTTTTTTTAAAAAAATTTTTTTTTAAAAAAACCCCCCTTTTTCCCCCCCCTTTTTTTTTAAAAAAAAATTTTTTAATGCCCCCCTTTTTTGGGCCCCAAATTTTAAAATTTTTTTTTAAAAAAAAAAATTTTTTTTTTTTTCCTTTAACCCTTTTTTTAAATTTTTTTTTTCCCCCCCAAAAAACCCCCCCCAATTTTCCCCCCCCCCCCCCCTTTTTTTTTTCCCGTTTTTTTTCCCATTTTTTTTCCCCCCCCCTTTTTTTCCCCCGGGGGGGTTTTTTAAAAAAATTTTTTTCCCAAAACCCCCCCCAAAAAATTTTTTTTTTTTTTTAAAAACCCCCCCTTTCCTTTTTTTTTAAAACTTTTTTTTTTTTTTTAAAAAAAATTTTTCCCCAAAAAATTTTTTTTTTAAAAATTTTTTTTTTTTAAAAAAAAATTTTTCCCCTTTTTTTTTTTTTTTTTTTTTTTTTCCCCCCTTTTTTCCCCAACCCCCCCCAAATTTTTAAAAAAATTTTTTTAAAATTAAAAAAATTTTTAAAAAAAAAATTTTTTTTTTCCCCGGGTTTTTTTTTTTGGCCCCCAAAAGGGTTTTAATT
>CAJQTV010001654.1:0-20266 GCA_907163055.1 Formica aquilonia x Formica polyctena | reverse complement strand
TCACACTATTATCGATAAATATATATAAATAATTATAATGTGTAATTTTGTTCGCCGAAGAATTACCGCATTTTGAATCTTCGCACTTTCATTTCAGCGTTCAAATACATAGATTAACCATCAATGTACTGTAAGAATAATTAATATTTTTTCGTTAATATATACTTTTAATTGATTACTCTTTGCATTATCGTGTGTATATAAAATGTTATAAAAGGCGTGCGATTAGGAAGTGCAAATTATTTTTGTAATATTAACTAATTACTTTATTAGTTTGTGTAGACATTGCAAATTTGAAAAAAATGTGTATTTCCCATAAAATATGTGATGTGCATTATATCTTAAAAACACCCATCCTTTCTGAGATTTCATTAATTAAACAGTCATGAAAAAACAAAGTTTTCTTTCATGCAAATTCAATCAACGATTGATCGTTCTTAGTCTTATTTATAGTATGTAAAACAATATCGAAATATAAAATGATGAGTACATTTTCTTAAAACAAAGCTAATTTGAAACAATTCAATGTTTTGTGGATTATGCTAATCTGTTATAGTAGTAATAAAACTATATTATCGATTATTTTTTTATCTTTGTCCTTGTAAATATTATTTTCCCCTGCAAATAACAGGAGCTGCGCCCGATGCTCGATTTGTTAAGAATAATTCAAAGATTCTTATCAGATCTTGCATGGAACGTTTTACTATTAGAATATTTCATAAATGGCAGATTGCAGAATATTATAATATTAAATTTAAAACTATCACTTTGGTATCAATCTTTGTCTCTAATTATTCAAACAAAATTCTACAATAGAACCGGTCAAGAAGAAATATTCTATATACTGAAACAAAGCAATATAAAATTTTTCTCATCATAAGCAAAGTGAAAATACACACATATACACAATTTGTATATATTTATATATAGACACAAATTGTGCATATGTGTGTGTAAATATACTTACTTTCCTCTTCTGGTGGAGCACTGGCGATTGCTATTGCATTAGAATTATCTGGTGCTACTTCTGATGCTATATCATGTGCATTATTCGATCTAGATTCGTGAATTTGACGTGCGCAGCCTGTTTGAAAAAACATATTCCCAATATTTAAATTCTTTATCGTGGTTTAATGTTGAATTATGTATATATATATAAATACATTATAAAAAATATTACACAGTTATATTAACGATAAGTGTAATTACGTATTCTTTTTTTTCGCATAGTATAATCTGTTTTTATTATGTAAGTTTATTATAAAAATGAAATTACAAAGATAGCCAGATTTGTCACCTTTATTAATATTAAAATGCAATACTCTCTTCTACATAGATATAATATAAATTTTAACTTTATACATTACATATATATCATGTATAAAGTGTCCAATGTTTATAAAATAGAAAAAAGAACATAACAAAATATAAGAATTATAGAATTGAAAAAAGTTACATCTGATTAAAAACTTACGGCGTTTGTAAAACTTATAGCAGAATAAAACTGCGATGAGAACAATTGCTATCACAATGACCACTGTAATTGTAATTAATTGTTTGTGCGTAATATCAGATCCAGCTGCAAATAAAAAATTATGTAATATACTTAAAATATATGTGGATATATAAATATCTTATATTGATTTTTCACTTTGACGCAGAAGAATAACAAACAAAAATTAATAATGGAGCACATGAACAATTATTTTCCATTTGTTTAACGAAATCCAGGAGTAACAGCATCACTTACCTAGATTCTCTATATATTTACATGATGGCGTCTCTTGGCCAGTGGCGAGAATTTCAGATATGTATCTATAAATCAAGATAATTTTATAGACAAGTCTATAAAAAAGACAGGAGACAATTCTTTTATGTTGCACATACACATATCAAGTGGATACTCTATTATTTTTTATTATTTACATAATACGCTTCACATTCGCCGCCGATTTTAATGATCACAATTATACGATTATATCATTCTAATCGGACATTTTTATTATCTGCGATCCAGTCGATTAAAGTGAAATTTTTATATTAATATATTTGTCGTTCATCAATTCTAAATTACCGAAAGACATTATATAATATATATATAAAGTTTATACTGTGTGTGTGTATGAAATTTCTTTTTTTATAGACGAAAATTCTCTTATATATTATGATAAAAAAAATAATGTGAAAATATTGCGGTTATTGATTAATACTACTGATTAAGGAATATTATTGTCAATCCTTTGTATCTTGATAAAGCTTTGTTTTGTGTAAGAGTAATGATGGTTTTTTTTTTTGTAAATTAAAGTAGCATTATTTGTGAAATCTTTTCCATCATATAATAGACAAAAAAATAATGCAATTTATTTAAAGGTCATTAGTATTTTTAAAGTATTCAAACACATTAGCGTTTAAAATACACTAAGAAATGCTGAATACAAAGTTAAATTTTATTTGCTCCAATATACTCCTGGATACAAAGAATTAATTAAATTGCGCGTTTAAGTGCGAGAGATTATATCATATCTCATCATCAGTATTGCATTATATAGTATAATTTATTTGTAACACATGTATAATGTCGGTGCAATCGAAAAGTCTGTAGAAGCGCTCATAAACGAATTAGCAATAACTAAATAGACGATTTTTATCATTCATATATCATGATAGATGGCAAGAGAGCGAAATATGAGAAGAAGAGAGTGAATACTTATGCATATTATTTGATACATATTACTTTCTTACCCTTTCATGCATGGACCACATTGCAATGGCTCCTGTGCAGCTATTTGACCTTTCACGCGATTATATCTGCTACAGTCCAGATAATCCACACATCGTTTGGAGATATAACAAAATTGTTCGACAGGACAGTCGTTGTCATTCTTACACACTTCACCGTTCCAACCCTGCAAAGATATTATTGCATTTCAGAGAAAAATATAAGAAAATAATGAAAATAATTATTTTATATTTTTGTTTTCTGCATTTTGCTATTTTCGGCTGTTAGTTCCATTCCACAATGAAAAAAAGGCAGGAAAATTATTGGTGATTCAAGTGAAAGCAAATATTAAATTTATAAAATGTAATATCCATTTTTTAACATAATTATTTATCAGTAAAATTAACAAAAAATATTTAGTTAATTATTTTCAAATCTTGATAGTATCAATTTTATCTATCTCTGCTGTCATTTACAACAAGCTTATGAAAGTAGAATCCCCGGAGGTCTTGTATTTAGATGAATTGAATCATGATTATAACAAAGACCGGGTACAAGCAAACATCTATTTTAGGGATGTATTCTAAGAATGTAAAAAATACTTTTTTCTGTACTTTTTACTTGTTTCTGAGCGTACAGGCACTTGCTGCAGAGAGAATCCCTAAGTGTAATAGATGAAGATACAACGTTTTAAAATTGCTCGAAAGAATAGCGAATATAATTTCACCTAAATTTTTTTAGATAAGATCAATCTACTTTATACAGTATTACACCTACTAAAGACAAGGATGTGTGATTCATTATCGTCCGTAGCTAACAAATCACGCGCGCGCGCACACACACACACACATACACACACCATTTTGAAACACTTGTCCGCTTCTGCATGCGTGCGCAACTCGGAGCGCAAATCGGAGATTCCCGGCTCCGAGGAGGAAAGGCCGAGAAGACAGGTGATGACTCATGCTATTTGCACGGGATAGTGCTATAAACGAGCTGCTCCAGCCTCCCTCTTTCCATACTTGATATATCGATCGCGGATCGCTCTCGTTTTCCTCCTTCATTAATTTTTACGCGACACGATTCTATTCTTTCTCCGATCCGACCGATTTTCGCCACAAACAGGAAACGTCACAATGTACTGCATTCCAAAAGCACGCACATTTTTTTACAGCATTCCACTACATCCGGCCGATGCGATGGAATGATATCGAGAAATATGGCGTAATTAAGCCACGTGTCTACTGTTTCATTTGAGATTGAGGGTTAAAGATTCTTTTCTCGCATCTCTTTTTTTTAGCATTTTTGTCGATTTTTCCTCGTCCTTGAAAGATGATGAAATCCCCCGAGAAGTGGCGACATTGCTTTTTTGTGTAATGTGATGAACTGCTCTCTTCTCAGTTCTTTTATTCCGGAAAACAATCTTCTATCTCGATTTAGGAAGTGTTCTAAATCGTTTCTTAAGAAATTATCATTATTATAAGACTATGTAATGCAAACGCGATACGCAAACTTTTTTGAAAAACGGAATTAAATAACTAATAAAAAATCTATGTTATACACTCTCTCTCTCTTTCTCTTATTTCTAAAAAAATTTTTCTACTGTTTTCAATAATTATAAAATACTTTTTTCATAATATATATAAAATACAAATGTATAATTCATTGCAAGTTTAGCTTTTACGAAGAATAAATCTTGTATGCGCGCGCAGTTTCCGAATTTTGATGGTTGCTAAGGCAGATCTTATTGTTAGAAAGATGATATTTCATTTCCTTGAACTCGTCAAAAAATCATTAGGTGATTAAGATCCCGTTACATTAGGCAGACTGGATTATATAAATTTGATATAACGAGATTCGCCGTATCCCTTTCTACATTATATATAATAAAAATTGATGTCAGTACACAATCCTGACGAGTATTCGTAAATATTCAGTGCTGTACAGATGCGGAGAAACATATCACACGAAATGGCGGTAATCCGCCATCCCGTGAAATGTCATAAATAGAAATAAAATCTCTTTTCGTGTTGTATGTACCATTGAAGAAAAATTCGGCCTCGTTGAATTTACGCAACCTTCGAATGATTTCCTCACGGGCATCTAATGAGAAAGAGAGAAAGAGAGAGATGTTAACAGAAAATAAAATTTACATAAGTAAAATGTTAACCTTCAAGCTAATTTTACACAGTCATTAATTCCGAAAATCGCAATTTGAACATGAATCGTTTTCTTACAATTAATTTTCCTTTTATACAAAGTTTCTTTATTTGTCTACGTTAAAAATAGGACCATACTCTCGAAAGGGACAGTACCGCTAATTTAGAATCATCTAATTTGAATTGTGCATACAATACTTGGTTCATTTAATTAATCACGAAAGATTGGCCGTGTCGGTTCCTGTTTATGTTTATCGATTATTAGTGAAAAAACAAGTATGTACATCATGTATAATAACGTAGAACGATTCAATCATTGTGTATTGAATACGGCTCATATGCATATATATACTTGCATTCGAAATCCCTTCGTTCTCGAATGATCGAATATGTTCAAGATAATTTCTGCGCACGCGCTATTTATCTCGTTTGTCCTTATGACACTATGTGAATTTTGTTGATCGCGAGGATCAATCTCGGAGCGAAAAAACCGCTCCAAATGATATAATCCGTTATTACACGATGCATTCATATTATTTTTTTCATCTCCCCTCTATTCGCAATTTATCTTATGCTAGATCATGGCGGTTTCGATCTTCTTATACGTGTCAAGAACGGTCGCGCAAAATCGCAATGACTAAAGGGGTTGCTAAAATGATGTTACGATCGACCTATATATATATATATATATACATATATATATATACATATATATATATATATATATATATATATATATATATATACATACATATATATATATCAAATTTAGCTTATTTCGTTTCGATTATTTCGCACCATAAATTTGTCGTTAATGGATCTCTGACAGATCTCTTTTATCGATCCACGTGGATTGCATCGTGTTTAAAATAACTGCATTGTATATTTATGACGTGTAAAGAGTACTCACCATTTCGACGATAATACAGAAATGCAAGTATATTCGCTGCGGTACACACCGCAGCAGAATTATCACTATAACACGGGTGATTAGAGAATCTGAAGCCAATCGAATTAATCGTCCACGCTACCGGTAAACTCATTCGATCGACCGCTTCCAATTGCAAGCGTTGCACTTATGTCGTGAAGCGATATTCACCTGATTCCCGTGTCCCGTGTGTGTCGGAGATTTGAGCTATACTGAACATGTTCGTGCATGCTCCGCAGAGTCTCTGCGGCAGAGACCCCGCATCATCACAGTTCGATGTTGATGGTGGGGTTCGGTGTGTGGACCTGTGACTTGGCAGGGCCGCACATTAAAATGGTCCATTAATCTCACAATGGGACAATTCTGTATAAAATATAAATTATGTAAATTTACACACACACATATAAAAATGTAGATATTAAAACTACACGAATATATATCGAATATAAATTTATGAAACGGAAAAAAATAATTATTTTATTAAACAAGCAGTCGCACTAATATAAATTAATGATTTATTTAACGAAACGATTATTATTCTCAGATCACGCTGCGCAACCATGTTTTGCGTTCATCAAATAAATTTTATAATCGGGTCTTGTCAATGGGACAATTCTGTATAAAATATAAATTAATTATGTAAATTTACACACACATCCAGATACATAAAAAAACGTAGAAATTAAAATTACATGAATATATCAAATATAAATTCATGAAACGAAAAAAAAATTATTTTACCAAATAAGCAGTCGTACTAATAATATAAATTAATGATTTATTTAACAAAGCGAGAATTATTCTCAGATCGCGCTGCGCAAGCGTATTTTGCGTTTGCCAAGTAAATTAGTCGGGTCTTGTGTTTTTCTCTCGTTTGCGTTTACTATGCAATTTTGTCCGATTTTTCATTTTTCTTCTCTTTCCACACATCTTCAATACTCGATTATACATTAATTTTATCGTATACTTATATATATAACTCGTCTCTTTTGTTTTGCAGGGAGCGTAATACGTATTAGCGCAGAGCTAAAAAGATAAGATTTCTTTCTGTGAATTGCGAGCCCGTACACAGCGTAATAGATAAGCGATTCGAAGTTAAATAATTCTTGCTACGAGAAATTATTTTAATTTTTATTGTTTAATAATTGTATATGCCATTCCGATTATTTGAATAACTATAACGTCTAAAATACTAAATGCGATCAGTAGCATTATTATATATCAAAAAATAAAAGATATATCATCAACATGAAAAATTAATACTTATATACAAAGATTATGCCAACGCTCGTGAGCGGGTAGAGCACAGTAAATTGAACAGAAAAGTCCTGTAACATTTTTTTATATAACGCTTAATAAAAGAGTTATTATTGAGTAAAGTTGGCCAATCAGCGCCGACCTTTAGCCGCGCGCCTGGTAGTGTGCGGGAGTGCTCCGTCGTTACGGCGGCGCACACTACCAGGCGGGCGGCTCACCGACGTGCGTCCGGCTAAAAATCGGCGCTGATTGACCAGAATTTACTCAATAATAACTCCTTTATTAAGCGTTATAGAAAAAAATGTTACAGGAATTTTCTGTTCAGTTTACTGTGCTCTACCCGCTCACGAGCGTTGGCACAATCTTTACCGGACACTCGTATAAATTAAATGTATAACTCTTGTTGAAAAATAAGTTACAAAATATAAAGATACAGATAGAATGATTTAAACTTTGCATCACTTATTTCTGCTTCTTAATTCGGATTTAGATTTTGTATGTGTTTTGCATAGATTCTCTTTTAGATTTTCAGATCTGGGCCTTCAGATTATGGGGTCTCGGGTCCTTATAACATTGATCCGCTACTGATGCTACGAAATTCCATTATTTTAAAAAAATGCGACGATTTTTACAAACTTCCGAAATGGCGCTTTCACGAAATCGAATGTGCAATCTGAAAATATAACCTATCTTTTAAAACCAATAATCCGTAACATAAATTTTACAGAATAAAATTATTTCTGTTCTCTTTCTCTCTCTCTCTGTCTTTTTTATTATATTATGCTGAAGATAAATACATATGAGAGAGATATATAAGCTAAACATTATCAAAGAAAGATTGGAGAAAGTAAATAATATGTCATTTTGGGAATACAATAATCCTTTTCGGCGTAACATTTTGTGAAGTGAAAATTCCACGCACATACACATACATGCACAAGATTGATATTCAATATTTCTCTTTGCACGTTTCTAAAAACTGCAACTCTTTTTATTAGATTGTTTTGCATTAAATATAAATAATTTAATAATCATCATTATATATCTCTCATTATGTATTTAATAATAAAGATAATATTATTCTATCATTATTTAGTACATAATGAATATACGTAAAAAATATGTACGAATTTTACGTTAATAGAAAGAGAGAGAGGAAGGAATGGGAGAGAAAGAGGGAGAGGGGGAGAAAATTGGCTAAACAATACAACAATGGAAAAGGTTCAATTTGAGATCCTTTTTAGGAAACTTTTCTTGGGATGATTTACTGCATGAATAGAAATATATATAACTGTCTATAGCGTCCTTGTATGTATACATATACTCGTATACAACAATACTTAATGATATATTATATATGATTTTGACGACCAGGTACGTTAAAGGTAACTTTCTCTATGGACGTATATGTGAAATAAATTTTTCTTTATAGACGATATTTTAAAGAAACTAAATCATATCTGTATATATGTCTATTGCGATTTTCTTAATGTTTAACATTATATATCTCGGTAATTAAATGAAATAATAATTCTGAAAGATGTACCTGGTATACTCCATATTCTTTTGTAAGTAGAAAAATTAAATGGTAAAAATTTTATAACAAATATACAGGGTGAGTTTTTTAACTTGAAACTGTAAAATATCTCGGAAAGTAAGCTTTATCGAAAAAAATGTTTTAAACAAAAGTTCTAGGGTTTGGAGGGGGCCACATGATAAAAATATGGATTTGACCTTGAGTGACCTTTTCAAGGTGAGATCAATGTGATCGACGTTTTCTTGAATGGAACCCCCCTTTTTTTATTACATATTCTTGTAGCTTATCTCGAGAGCTTTTCAAAACACTATAATAAAGTATTTTTTCATTAAGTACTTTTTGAATTATTTTATATCTTAATCTGATATATTTTGATATAAAAGATAAAATATCTCGTAAAATATTTAGTTTTCGATAATCTTACCGTAATACTTTTATGTACAGAATAATAAGACAAATCAATTGGTATAAAAAAAACAAATAATTGTTTAAAAAAATACATTGTAAATAATTACATACTTTTTCTTAAAAACAATTATTTTTTTATACTAATTGATTTGTCTCATTATTCTGTACATAAAAGTATTACGGTAAGATTATCGAAAATTAAATATTTTACGAGATATTTTATCTTTTATATCAAAATATGTCAGATTACGATATAAAATAACTCAAAAAGTACTTAATGAAAAAATACTTTATTATAGTGTTTTGAAAAGCTCTCAAGATAAGCTACAAGAATATGTAATAAAAAAGGGGGGTTCCATTTAAGAAAACGTCGATCACATTGATCTCACCTTGAAAAGGTCACTCAAGGTCAAATCCATATTTTTATCATGTGGTCCCCTCCGAACCCTACAACTTTTGTTTGAAACATTTTTTTCGATAAAGCTTACTTTCCGAGATATTTTACAGTTTCAAGTTAAAAAACTCACCCTGTATATTGGTTCTAAAGACTTGTATACAATATTTATGTGCGACAAAATGTCGCCGCACCGGTGACGCATGCGCGTTAGAGATATGTGCAATGATATGTATATGCACATCGTCTATTTACAAGCTTCGTAATCGATCTAATAGATAATTATATTTTATTTTGCAATTTATTAAATAATATGATATAAGGAAATAAATGGTGAGCATATAGCGCGCACTTTGTAATATTCTGTCAAAAAAATTCTATTAATTGAATCGACAAAGGTGTATGAAATCTTTGTTACATATAAAAATGCAGATAATTCTGGACTGAATAAAACATTAAGGATTTATAGTCGGAAGAAAATTGTGAAGAAAAACTATGTCTTATTTCTTCAAGTAAAAAACATAATATGTATTTTTTTATCTTAGTATTTATGTATATACACTAATAAAAAATGGAAACTGCCTTATGATCTACATGCAACGTGACGTTATAATAAGCAATAATAATATAATACTTAAAGTATTCAACATATGTTTTAGCTTTAAGCTTTAAAGTATAGGCTACCGAAACACAGTAATTTTAAAACAATATTGTTAATATTACAGAGCATTGTCGAATATTCCATTGCATTACTGTAAAATGATTCACAATTAATCATTTATTATTTTTAATTTGTTTGCAGATGGTGTTTAATACAAGTACTATTTAATTAATTGTACATTTTTTGCAGAGATTACGCCATGTTAAGAAGACAATAATGCGTAATCCAGTACCATTATTTGATTAAGAGAAACATGAGATACTAACCATTCCACAAACAATTAATTTACTCTTTTGTTCAGGTTCAGGTTTAAGATTATCACATTACCAACACATAGCATTTTTTTCGAAATATATAAACTTGTTGAATCTCTTATTGAAGGAAAACATCGATAATCATATGAAAAGATATTTGGGCGATTTTTCGAATTATCTAAATATATGTACGGAGTGTGTACTTCCATCTTTTTTTTCCAGGTACTACTTTATCGTTTAAATTACTGTATTAATGCTAGTTCATCCTTATTCTTATCAGCAGCAAATCGTTTTTTACATCACTTCCATTCCACCATTTTGTGTATTTTCCGTAAAGCCTAATGTGGACGTGGGTGCATCTTGTGATGTATCTTCTAACGCTGGCGTTTCCATGCCCTCGGGAAGATTATTCGTCGTTCCAGTTTGACAATCGTCCCAGTTGATTTTAAATCTAGTGACACGTGGTTTGTCTCCTAATATATTCCTTTGAACTTTATCAAATTGTGGCTGTGGAGGTGGATATTCCCGGAGTTCCGGGTCCGTATACTCGTTATTTATAAAGTAACCCACTCGAACAAATTCGTGACCCCTGTAGGAACAAGTCAGCAATACAACAGTTACGCCTAAAGCATCATTGACTGGAATCCTACTGACATCTGGTGGATCAGCCTAAAACATAGGATAAAATAGTAATAGAAAAATATTAAAATCATCAATTTGGGGATAAGTTACAATACAAAGCATTCATGATAATAAAGCTGATTCATGATGCTTTACCTGAAATACAAACATATGTCTTCCTTCTGGAATTGGACCAACGTAAATGGTATCTAAAACTTGATCAAATTCTTCTGATTCTGCACTACCTACATATATCATTTTCCATTCCAAATCTGAAATACAAATCAACATAATCAATGTTGTATGTTGTTCTCACTGTGTAAAAATTGACGAAACGAGTACATAGCATACAAGTTTAGCCAATAGAAGCTTCTATTACATTTCATCATATCTATCGCGTTCTTCAGCGATAAGTTATCGTTTTCACACAATTAGCCAATATATTATATAATACTAGGAAACAATTTCGCTTTTCTCTTGAAAAGAAAGTTGTGTATGACATCATTATCGTAAAATTAACCTAAAGATGGATGAGCGCGTTTGGATAGTGCGTTTGGAGGTCGCGTGTTTATTCGGCAGCAAAGCGTGCTTATTCGAACTCGCACCTTCTTTGAGCTCCTCGATGCACTCGAATGTGACCTCGAACTGGAACGGGTTCAGAAACGGCGAGGGATTATCGAGAACGGCGACGTTCGCCAGTTGAACCTTGGCCATGGTGTATTCGACGAATTCTCGAGATGTTTTTATCAGCAACAGATTCGATTCCAACGAACACCTCGGGGATGATCCCGACGTACTAGCTCGATGAAGCGGAGCGTAAACGTATACACACGTTTGACGCGGCTATTTACGCTGCTGCATTCAGGTATCGACGGATAAACAACTCCATCGCAGCACGCAGGATAGGTTTGGCGGCAAACAGCGAATCGTAATAACCGCTTCCGGTGAAGATGCCCGCGCGACCACTAAAAAAAGCAACTGTCCGTCGTTGAAACTCGACCACCTTTGGGAACGTGATCGAGAACGCGCGACGAGAAATTCGCGCTCGATTTTTATAGAGCGACGATAGGCAGGTGACTACATTTTCAGATTGTCGTATCGTGAAACTTGACCTACATGAAACTAGCCGGCAGAAATTACTAAATATGATTATTTTTAACTTTTCTGAGTGTATTTCGTTTGTAAATCGTTTGTGATTGATTGTGAATCTGTTTTTAACGTTTGTAACAAATTAAATTTTTCGTAATTAACAATTTTAGTTTAGTCATGATGTCAGCCGACACTTTTTAGTAATAAACAGATTTTATGGTAACTGATAACTGTAACCGACAGGAAATCGTTTGTGATTTACAAATATACCAATGTTATGTTTGTGAATTGATAAATTTTTTAATTACCTGCAAAATAAGTTTATTTTATAATTGTAGTGCGCATGCGCAAAGTATACTCATTGGCCGGTATTCATAGTCAGTTCTTAAGGTGCCTTTACATGGCAGCATTAAGCGTCGAGCGTCTGCGCAGAAAAATGCGCAGAATTTAAAAGAGATAGATTCTAGGCTGGAATTAGATTCTGCGCAATTTTCTACGCAGACGCTCGACGCTTGACGCTGCCATGTAAAGGCACCTTTATTTCAAGATAAGAACTGACTATGAATACCGGCCATAGCATTTTCGAATGTAGCAGGCATAGACATAGTATATCTAGACCGAGCGTTTGCCTTTATTTAAGGAGTGGGGGTAAAGATGCACGTAGAAAAGGACATACTCTGTTTCGTGCCCCTTGCGTTCTCTCTCGCTCGCACATAGCATAGCGTACTCTTTCGCTATGCTACATGCGAGTGAGAGAGAACGCAAGGGGCATGGGACAGAGTATGTCCTTTTCTACGTGCACCTTGGCCCCCACTCCTCAACACTCGGTCTAGATATACTATATGTCTATGGTAGCAGGTTTAGGGCCAATCTCACCAAGTCCGGTTAGATGAACCGACGGTTAAAATTAGCAGGGTGGCCAATAGAAAATAGAGGTAAAGGAAAACCAAGCATTCATATCATTTCAGTTGGAACCCTGTTAATTTTAACCGTCAGTTCATCAGCTCCGTAAAGTTAGCCGGACCACTTTAACTTTTTAATAATTAAAATTATGTAATCGTTTGGTGGTCGTTTGGTGATGATTGGTAGCCTAATTAAAACGTTTGGTGGTCAATCGTTTTTTTTAAATTAAATAATTAAAATATTGGTGTAAAGTTAGCCGGACATTTTTAATTTTTAGTCTAATCGATTAAATCAGGGCTTATTCGATGCAGAATCGTTAGGTGGTCACAAATCCTTTATTTACAACGTTTTATGGTCCATAATTTATCCAAAAAGTAAAAAAAACCATGTGCGGTTAGGTAGTGGGGATGACTAACTGGAAGCTGTAAAGTTAGCCGAACAAATATATTATTTACCAACCAATTTTGTTCAAATTGGTCTTAATTGAAAGACAGTCGTTTGGTGGTGATTGGTAGTCTAATTCCAACCTTTGGTAGTTAATTATTAGGCTACTACGATTATAAAACCATGTGCGCTGATCCTGCGTCTGCGCGTGCCTTCGTCGTGTAAAGGTGCCTTTACATGGCAGCGTTAAGCGTCGAGCGTCTGCGCAGAAAAATGCGCAGAATTTAAACGAGATAGATTCTAGGCTAAAATTAGATTCTGCGCAATTCTCTGCGCAGACGCTCGACGCTTAAGTGCCGGTCTACAATAGGTGATTTAAGCCCTAAGCCTTAAGAAATTGACCAATCACAATCAAGTATGAGGAGAATACTCGACTGTGATTAGTCAATTTCTTAAGGCTTAGGGCTTAAATCATCTATTGTAGACCGGCACTAATGCTGCCATGTAAAGGCACCTTAATGGCTCTCGCAGACCAGCGCGATGATGCGACGCGCGATATCCAATGAGAGCTCTGCTTTTCGGAAAAAATAAAGCTCTTATTGGATATCGCGCGTTGCGTCATCGCGCTGATCTGCAAGAGCCATAATGCTAATATTACATTCACCACCAAACGATTGTCTTTCAATTAAGACCAATTTGAACAAAATTGGTTGGTAAGGGCCCGGGCACATAAAAAAACTTAAGCAGTAAGACTTAAGACTTAAGAATTTCAACCATACGGAATTTTCAGCGTAGCTTACGTTTCAATATGGCTGCCTTACTGTTCGACCGTGATTGATCAATTCGCTTACGTCTTAAGTCTTACTGCTTAAGTTTTTCTATGTGCCACGGCCCTAAATAATATATTTGTTCGGCTAACTTTACAGCTTCCAGTTAGCCATCGCCACTACCTAACCGCACATGGTTTTTTTTACTTTTTGGATAAATTATGGGTCACCAAACGTTGTAAATAAAGGATTTGTGACCACCTAACGATTCTGCATCGAATAAGCCCTGATTTAATCGATTAGATTAAAAATTAAAAATGTCCGGCTAACTTTACACCAATATTTTAATTATTTAATTAAAAAAAAAACGATTGACCACCAAACGTTTTAATTAGGCTACCAATCATCACCAAACAACCACCAAACAATTACATAATTTTAATTATTAAAAAGTTAAGGTGGTCCGGCCACAAATGTCTATACTAAACCTAGATCGCTAACTTTGGGCTTTGACATATGAAAAGCTGTGGTCAGCGGGATTTCCGGTTTCGGCCATGACACCTTACAATAAAATGGCGGCGATACGTGTGTAGTGTGTATGTGATATCCGACGTATGTTAGTGTTAGTACGTACGTGATACCCGATATCTAAATTGTGAATTTAAATTTATCTTATTATAAATTATTATTACTTATAATTAATTTATCTATTTATCTTTATTGAATTTTAATTTATTTATTTTCTAATTTTTCATTTAAATTTATTTTTTGAATTGTGAATTTGTAATTGTAAAAATTCTGGAAAGATGCCAGCAGTTGTTGCATTTCAAAATGCAAAAATACTACAAAAAATGGTTTTCATTTATTTAGATAAGTAAAATGCATTTATTTTTAATAAATATTCGAATTTTATAATATTTGAAGGTTATTTCAATAAAATATATTTCATATAAAAATATATATCATATTTCATTATTTTATAAATGTTGTAAATATTTTTTAAATATCGAAATTAAAAAATTTAATTTTATTAAAATTGAAAAAAAAAAATATTTTGATACATCTCATGCAATAGCAATAGCTGACAAAAAGCGGGAGCAGCCATTTTGTTGTAAGATGTCATGGCCGGGTATCACATACGCATGCTATCACTACACATGCACCGCGGCCATTTTATTGTAAGGTGTCACGGCCGAATCCGGAAATCTGGCTGGCCACAGCTCTTTTGACGAAGTTAGCGATCTAGTAGTAGTATAGACATCTGTGGGTCCGGCTTTACGGAGCTTGGTTCATCTAACCGGACTTGGTGAAATTGGCCCTAAATCGTTTAATCGCTCTGAAAGCGATTAATGACGTCATTGCATCGTCTCTGCCAATAAAAGACTTGAATTCATAGTAAAATATAGTGATTAATTGATCGGGTTCGGATTAACCCGTTCATTCCAAAAAAGCTATTAAGCCCATATCAGACTACGCATTGAAGATTGAGATTGAAGATTGAAAATTGAAATTTGACCAATCAGAATAAAGAAATTGTAGTCTTTTTTGTTCTGATTAGTCAAATTCCAATCTTTAATCTTCAATCTTCAATTTTCAATGCGTAGTCTGATACTGGCTTTAAACTTTGAGACGCATGACGATTTCCGCCACGCGTTAAGCCCGTATCAAACTACACATTGAAGATTGAGATTGAAGATTGAAATTTGACCAATCAGAATAAAGAAATTGTAGTCTTTTTTGTTCTGATTAGTCAAATTCCAATCTTTTAGCGTTTTCGAATGTAGCAGGTTTAGGGCCAATTTCACCAAGTCTGGTTAGATTAACCGACTATTAAAATTAGCAGGGTGGCCAACAGAAAATAGAGGTAAAGGAAAACCAAGCATTCATATTATTTCAGTTAGAACCCTGCTAATTTCAACCGTCGGGGTAAAAGTGACGTTTAGGGGATGCAGCCTTGATGACCTTGACCTTGATATATGTTGTCAAGGTAACCCTCCTGAGTGACCTTCAGAAGGTTTTAACCGTCGCTCGTTTTTTATTAAAAAGTTATTATCTAAAATATTATTTATTGAATGTGTTTAGTACTAATACATTTTCACATCTTGGACACGTTATTTCGCCACGAACAATTTTCTTCTCACACAAAAAATTCCACAAAAAATCAAAATTGTATGTCAAATTGATAAATTCGTGCAAATGCATGTTGAAAGTTAAGAAAATCTTGGAATTATCCAACTGACTGATACACGACTATATGACATACTGAGACTGGTGATGTAGATACGTGTTATATACAAACATTCATTACATTCCCAAACACTGATTTGTTTTGATTTCTTTTGATATTCTTACTTAGTATGTTACTCACTATATGTTGTTTATATGGCAGTCAGCATGAATTACTAAGCTTATATTTTAAAGATAGAAAGAAATTAAATTAGAAATAGGTTTGGGTTAGGTTATTTCTTCCGGAAGTGGAGCCCCCCCCGTAGGGGGGGGGGCGGAACCCACTGTTTTATGCATACACTTTTTAGTGCGAAGTGAGGTTCCACATGGGTTTACAACTTTCCACGCGAAGCGAGGTTCAACGCAAACCAAAGTGTCTAGTTCTTTGATAGTGGAGCCCCCCCGTAGGGGGCGGGGCGGAACCTACTGTGTCCATGCATACACTTTTTAAAGCAAAGTGAGATTCTACATGGGTTGTACATGAGTTGAATCCCGCTTTGCGTGAAAAGTTGTAAACTCATGTGGAACCTCACTTCGCATTAAAAAGTGTATGCATAAAACAGTTGGTTCCGCCCCCCCCCTTCGGGGGATCTCCACTTCCGGAAGAAATAACCTAACCCAAACCTATTTCTAATTTAATTTCTCTCTATCTTTAAAATTCCTCTGTCCATTCATGTATTTATTTATTCCACACATTCAATAAATAATATTTTAGTTAACAACTTTTTAATAAAAGACGAGCGACGGCTAAAACCTTCTGAAGGTCACTCAGGAGGGAGACCTTGACAACATATGTCAAGGTCAAGGTCATCGGGACTGCATTCCCTAAACGTCACTTTTACCCTTAGAGGTCTATTAGATGTCTATTAGACGTCGAGAGGTGACTTACAGCTCAAAAAGTGTTTCATAAACAATGCACCGTTATTGTGTGAATATTAAGTTTTAATCGTCTCTAAAAAAATTCAATGACACAAAATTACATCATCAATTAGCAATTACAAATGGCATCTAATTCAGATATTTCTAGATGTTGTTTTAGACTAGATGTCTCCGATATCTAATATCTGATTTCGCGTTTCTCCCTGGATTTTTATTATAAATATTCTTTTTTTGTATTTAATATTATTATTATATATTATATATGACTGACATTTATATGTATATTTATAAACATCAAATATAATAACTGAAAAATAATAATAAAAATAATTCGAGATACAATTTAAGTTTCTTTATTGCCTAGTAGAGTAGAAAAAGAGAGATGAGGTTTATGGAGTTTTTTAAAAGTTATTTTTATTAACTTTTTTAAAATGTTGTTTTAATATGAAAAATGTTGTTTAATATAAAAAATATGTTGTTTAATATAAAAAATAAAATAATTTAATATTGGTTTACAAACATATTGATTTACAAATTATATTTGTATTTTTTGTAAATAAATGATAGATAATTCTATCTTTAAAAAACGTCTTCTGTTAAAATATCTGCCAGATTTTGCAATTTTTCGCATTATTACATTAAAAATTAAATTAAAAATTAAAATCTCGATATAAATATAAACATAATATAAATATAAATTTCAATATAACGTCAATATTACAGTCTTTTGCTTCTTCTCTTTCTGCACAGGCCCTTTATATTTATTCTGCTCTATATATTTTCCTTATGCCTATTAACCTTCCCCCCTTGCTTCCTCTTCCCTTCGTCTCTCTACCTCTTTTCTTCTTTCTACTATTTCCTTCATTTGTTCTAATCCTTTTCCTTCCTTGTCAAATAAGTTCTGTCTTATACCTACCTATTGTCTCCACGCATTCATATAGAACATGTTCCATCTTTTCCTCTTTTTCTCCGCATATCCTACACATCCTATCTTCCCGTTTCATCCAGTGTAGCCTCGCATTCATCTCATTTCCTGCCCTAAATCTTGCTATCATACTCCTATCCTTTGCCTTTCTCCTGTTCTCTAAGTATTTTGGGATCGTGTCTGCTCTGATTTCCTTATATAACTCGTTGTACCTTAATTCCTCTATTTTCTTAGTTCTCTCTTCCTCTGTTCTTTTCATTGTATCTTTCCCAATCTTCTCCTCTGCTGTTTCTCCATTCTCCTCTTCTCTTATTTTCTTCAATTCTCGCTCACTTGTTCCGGTCCAATCCAGCGTTTCTCTTCTCTTTTTCTTCCACTTGCTGACTTTACCTTCTCCGATCCTTTTATCCATCTCCATCATGCAGTCTTTAATTATCTTCTTGTAGAAGAAGATTTAACGTACACGATAGGAGATACTCCATCTTCCTCTTCCATCGCGCCCATCACAGCTCTCGTAATCAAACGTTTAGCGAAGCTGTATGGAACGTTTCCATCCTCTCATTGAAATCCATGGTGATGTCCGATTAGCCATGAAGCTTGACATCTCTCAGATTTTGTAAGCGCACGCCATGGTATGGGACTTGCAAAAAAGTAATGAGAGATAACAAATCCATTTCTCAATGTCGCTACTTCCTTCACGATAAAGTTTCGCCCGATAATGAATCCTTGCAGATCCACAAACGTTGGCGCGGTCATGCTGATAATATTACCGTACGATTGCAAAAATGAAGTACGACTGCTGTCGATCGTCAAAATCTCAATCTTTATATATTTTTGATATTGGAGGGGATATTTGCTGATTTAGGTAATTTTACGAACTACGATGATCAATGGGCAATATTCGACAACGCGATCGTGCAAATGGGGGGGGATATTTGCTGATTTAGGTAATTTTACGAACTACGTTGGTCAATGGGCAATATTCGACAACGCGATCGTGCAAGATGAGACAATAGGCGGTAGTATTTGCCGGTATATCCTCCTTGCACTCAAACTCTAATTTCACGTCCACGGTGGAATTTTTGACAGACTCGTTTTGTCGCGAGCAATCAATAACCGCGAGACGACCGCAATGTAAAAATTTTGAAATGTTTAATAGCACATCATCATTATCACATCCGTAATAAGATTTGCGAAAACGAGAGTACATATCGAACAAGAGGGCGAATCTATTTTTATCGAAATCTAAATTCAAATCATCGTAGGGATAAAATTCCGAGTTTAGATAAAGTTTAACGTTGGTCAATTTGCAGTCGTCCAATGTAGTAATATCTTTTGACACAGCATTTTTTCTGCCAGTCTGCAGCGCAAAGATCACGTATCGCGGCTTTTCCAGCTGAGAGGCGGCTTTCACGGTCCACGAATGCTTGGTCGTATTATGCAATAGAGAAAATTCGTATAGATCCCAAGAGCGAAAACTCATATTCAAGTATCACCCGCTTTCCAACGCGCGTAGCAAGGATAGTTTATTGACCTCGCTCAATATTACATGAGGCATACGCCATTGTATCTTGAATAATTCGATATTAGCTTCAGCCGAAGCATGTCCAAATATGCAATTGTTGTCGTTGCGCGAACGTATCAGAATTAATTCGTGACGAGCGTTAATCACAACTCGCTTATAATCTTCGCAAAAACCCAGTATTATGTTTAGCGGCACGCATAAATTGAAGTAAGCTTCAGCAGCATCATGCGATATATTCCACGCAGCATTCTCCAAGATTTTACCCCTCTCGGCTGTTAGACAGACATAGTTTTTAATCGTGGAAGTTATTCCAACGTTTCTGTTGCGGTCAATCTCCACACCATCGAGTTCATATCGAAGTTCATCAAACATAAACGCGACACAATTGTTTCCCAATATCACTCTTCCCCCTTCAGCTACTTTACGCACGATCAACTTTCCCTCGACGTATAGAAAACTTTCACATGGTAACGTGTACAAATCTTGATGTTGTATCGGTATCCGTATCTCATCGCTATATCCAAGCGTTGTGTTGGCGTATGGATTGTACGTATGAGTCTCAATCTTGACGATACGATCGTCAAAGATCGGCTCACCTCCGATATTCAAGTTGTCAATCATATTGTTCAA
>CAJQTV010001653.1:0-12859 GCA_907163055.1 Formica aquilonia x Formica polyctena | reverse complement strand
TACCTGTAAGTGAGATTTGCCGAAAATTTTCATAACACATCAAGGAAAATTGAGGAACAACGCTTCTCGGCTCACAGAGCTAAGATCGCTATGTACGCAAGTTTCCTTCGTTCGGAACGACTTAGTTACGTGCCTGTAAGTGACATTCGCCGAAAATTTTCATAACACATCAAGGAAATTGAGGAACAAGCTTCTCGGCTCACAGAGCTAAGATCGCTATGTACGCAAGTTTCCTTCGTTCGGAACGACTTAGTTACGTGCCTGTAAGTGAGATTCGCCGAAAATTTTTATAACACATCAAGGAAATTGAGGAACAACGCTTCTCGGCTCACAGAGCTAAGATCGCTATGTACGCAAGTTTCCCTTCGTTCGGAACGACTTAGTTACGTGCCTGTAAGTGAGATATACCGAAAATTTTCATAACACATCAAGGAAATTGAGGAACAACGCTTCTCGACACACAGAGATAAGATCGCTATGTACGCAAGTTTCCTTCGTTCGGAACGACTTTGTTACGTGCCTGTAAGCGAGATTTGCCGAAAGTTTTCATAACACATCAAGAAATGGAGGAACAACGCTTCTCGGCACACAGAGCTAAGATCGCTATGTACGCAAGTTTCCTTCGTTCGGAACGACTTAGTTACGTACCTGTAAGTGAGATATACCGAAAGTTTTCATAACACATCAAGAAAATTGAGGAAAAACGCTTCTCGGCACACAGAGCTAAGATCGCTATGTACGCAAGTTTCCTTCGTTCGGAACGACTTAGTTACGTGCCTGTAAGCGAGATTTGCCGAAAATTTTCATAACACATCAAGGAAATAGAGGAACAACGCTTCTCGGCACACAGAGCTAAGATCGCTATGTACGCAAGTTTCCTTCGTTCGGAACGACTTAGTTACGTACCTGTAAGTGAGATATACCGAAAGTTTTCATAACACATCAAGGAAATTGAGGAACAACGCTTCTCGGCTCACAAAGCTAAGATGGAAGTGTACGCAAGTTTCCTTCGTTCGGAACGACTTAGTTACGTGCCTGTAAGTGAGATTTGCCGAAAGTTTTCATAACACATCAAGGAAATTGAGGAACAACGCTTCTCGGCTCACAGAGCTAAGATCGCTATGTACGCAAGTTTCCTTCGTTTGAAAAGACTTAGTTACGTGCCTGTAAGTGAGATATACCGAAAGTTTTCATAACACATCAAGGAAATTGAGGAACAACGCTTCTCGGCACACAGAGCTAAGATCGCTATGTACGCAAGTTTCCTTCATTCGGAACGACTTAGTTACGTGCCTGTAAGCGAGATTTGCCGAAAATTTTCATAACACATCAAGGAAATTGAGGAACAACGCTTTTCGGCACACAGAGCTAAGATCGCTATGTACGCAAGTTTCCTTCGTTCGGAACGACTTAGTTACGTACCTGAAGGTGAGATTTGCCGAAAGTTTTCATAACACATCAAGGAAATTGAGGAACAACGCTTCTCGGCTCATAAGGCTCAGATGGAAGTGTACGCAAGTTTCCTTCGTTCGGAACGACTTAGTTACGTGCCTGTAAGTGAGATTTGCCGTAAATTTTCGTAACACATCAAGGAAATTGAGGAACAACGCTTCTCGGCTCACAGAGATAAGATCGATGTGTACGCAAGTTTTCTTCGTTCGGAACGACTTAGTTACGTGCCTGTAAGCGAGATATCGCCGAAAATTTTCATAACACATCAAGGAAATTGAGGAACAACGCTTCTCGGCACACAGAGCTAAGATCGCTATGTACGCAAGTTTCCTTCGTTCGGAACGACTTAGTTACGTGCCTGTAAGTGAGATTCGCCAAAAATTTTCATAACACATCAAGGAAATTGAGGAACAACGCTTCTCGGCTCACAGAGATAAGATCGCTATGTACGCAAGTTTCCTTCGTTCGGAACGACTTAGTTACGTGCCTGTAAGTGAGATTTGCCGAAAATTTTCATAACACATCAAGGAAATGGAGGAACAACGCTTCTCGACTCACAGAGCTAAGATCGCTATGTACGCAAGTTTCCTTCGTTCGGAACGACTTAGTTACGTACCTGTAAGTGAGATATACCGAAAGTTTTCATAACACATCAAGGAAATTGAGGAACAACGCTTCTCGGAGACAGAGCTAAGATCGCTGATGTACGCAAGTTTCCTTCGTTCGGAACGACTTAGTTACGTGCCTTAAGTGAGATTTGCCGAAAATTTTCATAACACATCAAAGAAAAGCCCGAGGAACAACGCTTCTCGATCACACAGAGCTAAGATCGCTATGTACGCAAGTTTCCTTCGTTCGACACGACTTATTACGTACCTGTAAGTGAGATACCGAAAGTTTTCATAACACATAAAGAAATTGAGGAACAACGCTTCTCGTCACACAGAGCTAAGATCGCTATGTACGAAAATTTCCTTCGTTCGGAACGACTTAGTTACGTGCCTGTAAGCGAGATTTGCCGAAAATTTTCATAACACATCAAGGAAATTGAGGAACAACGCTTCTCGGCACACAGAGCTAAGATCGCTATGTACGCAAGTTTCCTTCGTTCGAACGACTTAGTTACGTGCCTGTAAGCGAGATTTGCCGAAAATTTTCATAACACATCAAGGAAATTGAGGAACAACGCTTCTCGACTCAAAGAGATAAGATCGCTATGTACGCAAGTTTCCTTCGTTCGGAACGACTTAGTTACGTGCCTGTAAGTGAGATATACCGAAAATTTTCATAACACATCAAGAAAATTGAGGAACAACGCTTCTCGGCTTACAAAGCTAAGATGGAAGTGTACGCAAGTTTCCTTCGTTCGGAACGACTTAGTTACGTACCTGTAAGTGAGATATACCGAAAAGTTTTAATAACACATCAAGGAAATTGAGGAACAACGCTTCTCGGCACACAGAGCTAAGATCGCTATGTACGCAAGTTTCCTTCGTTCGGAACGACTTAGTTACGTACCTGTAAGTGAGATATACCGAAAGTTTTCATAACACATCAAGGAAATTGAGGAACAACGCTTCTCGGCTAACAGAGCTAAGATCGCTATGTACGCAAGTTTCCTTCGTTCAGAACGACTTAGATACGTACCTGTAAGTGAGATATGCCGAAAATTTTCATAACACATCAAGGAAATTGAGGAACAACGCTTCTCGGCTCACAGAGCTAAGATCGCTATGTACGCAAGTTTCCTTCGTTCGGAACGACTTAGTTACGTGCCTGTAAGCGAGATTTGCCGAAAATTTTCATAACACATCAAGGAAATTGAGGAACAACGCTTCTCGGCACACAGAGCTAAGATCGCTATGTACGCAAGTTTCCTTCGTTCGGAACGTCTTAGTTACGTGCCTGTAAGCGAGATATACCGAAAGTTTTCATAACACATCAAGGAAATTGAGGAACAACGCTTCTCGGCACACAGAGCTAAGATCGCTATGTACGCAAGTTTCCTTCATTCGGAACGACTTAGTTACGTGCCTGTAAGTGAGATATACCGAAAGTTTTCATAACACATCAAGAAAATTGAGGAACAACGCTTCTCGGCTTACACAGAGCTAAGATCGCTATGTACGCAAGTTTCCTTCGTTCGGAACGACTTAGTTACGTGCCTGTAAGCGAAATTTGCCGAAAATTTTAATAACACATCAAGGAAATAGAGGAACAACGCTTCTCGGCACACAGAGATAAGATCGCTAAGTACGCAAGTTTCCTTCGTTCGGAACGACTTAGTTACGTACCTGTAAGTGAGATATACCGAAAGTTTTCATAACACATCAAGGAAATGAGGAACAACGCTTCTCGGCTTACACAGAGCTAAGATGGAAGTGTACGCAAGTTTCCTTCGTTCGGAACGACTTAGTTACGTGCCTGTAAGCGAGATATCTGCCGAAAAATTTTCATAACACATCAAGGAAATTGAGGAACAACGCTTCTCGGCTCACAAGGCTAAGATCGAAGTGTACGCAAGTTTCCTTCATTCGGAACGACTTAGTTACGTGCCTGTAAGCGAGATTTGCCGAAAATTTTCATAACTTTTTAAATTTTATAAACAATAAATTTTCATTAGACTTACTAAGGGGAATACTAAAAGAGTAAGTTCAGTCATAAAATTCATAAAAGCAACTTGGAGAAAATATATAAGTATTTGATAGACACCCTATATAAAAACTATATGTGTGTATCATTTCAACATGCATATAAGTACAAGTATATAGGAAGAAAGTTGCTCATTTAATATAGAGAGAGCAATGTTAAAATTAGCATTAGTATTTATGTCCACCCTGTATATGGACTACACACACAGAACACACGTACAAGCATATATACATATAATCATAAAGAAAAATCGTACGTCATAATAAAGAACCATATATAAAAGCTCCGCATCAATATTTCCTGAACACCCGGTATATCAAAAAAATACGTAAAATAACAGTCATGAGTCTGTAGAATAAGAATACACTCGAAAAAACTCGGAAAGACCGAAAAATTGGACTTTTATACATGCGGCCCTGCGAAAGTCGTCAAACTATACGATTGACAAATATATATATATATATGTAAATTGACTAGTTTGACGACATCAAAAATCTATCGCTCATATCTATGCATTAAAGTAAAATATCAAAAATGTAAGCGTATACATATATTCGCAGGATCTTTCCACTGCATTACCATAAAAAACATACATTCCACAATTTATTTATAATCCATACGAACATTACTAAGAAACTGGAAACTTTATTATAAACGTGACAAAATTTAAAAACGACATATATATATATTACGGAACGTATACATAAACCCAAACGTTGTATACATAGATTCTTCATACTGTAAGGAATAATTTGAGTAGTTTCAGGAAAACATTATATATAGAAATATATGCACATATATAGATATATACATATGACAAAATAGACGTACGATTTACATATATATATTAATTGCGAAAAACTTCAATTATTATTATTTCCAATATTTTATACGTACACTCTAGCTTTAAATAACGTAAGATTTTATGTTAATGTTAGTTTAAAGCATAGGAAATAAGACTATAAGAATATTTAGTAGAGAATATTTCGTTCATATGCTAAGCATTATAAGAGTTTTAAACCGTGCAAGTCCGCGACGATCGATATTCTTATCCGCCCGCCCGATAAGATAACTAAGAGAATGCACGTTGAAAGCATGGAGCAGCGGACAATGCAAATGCAATGCTATTAACTAAGAAACGCGCATCCCGTATATGTAATGCAAACGGGACAACCGGTACACGCTTTAATAATTAAGTACACGAACATTTTATATTCACATATTAATACTAAGAATTTTATATCTTTTGCATATTACTCAGTATTAACTTTAAGAATATATTTTTTTTACAAATTTATACCCGTACCAATATGCTATGCTACGCATACACGTATTTTATATAACGTAGCACTTTTATATTAACATTATAGGTAGCAATAAGGAACTAGGCATATAAGAAATAATATTTTATTCATAGCAGTATTTTATAAGAGTCTTAGAACGTGCAAGTCGGCCGGCGATCAATACTCTTATCCGCCCGGCCGATAAGATAAGAAGGAAGCCCGGAGAACAACGGCTGCAGATGCTGATGCCAATGTCTTGGTATGCAGACGGTAAAAACACTAGCTGTCCTTCTCGCACAGGAGGAAAGTCCCGGCGCATACGAGGGAAGCCCCGAGTGACGTCGCGATCCCTACCAGCAGCACTTCCCGCTTGCCATGCCCACGCCCACGGATCCCCGCCAGCACGAGAAGACTCTATGCAACGACATACAGAGCCCTATCCCACCACGTACATCGAGGCGCTCCCACTGCAGCATCTCCCCACCAACACCTGAAGACCGGAGGAGCTCAGAGCGAGCTCAGCATCAGACATTATTACTCCTACGCCCGAACAGTTAACACGTTTACTACTTTTGGTCTGGAAGCAACAGTCCAGCGCTTATACCTTGTCTCAATTTGTCGTGGCGTTAGCATTTAATAATCCGGCGTCCGCGTCGTCAAATTTTGCATAGTCTTTAAGACTCTTATGTAGTAGAGAAGGAAGTCTACCAGTCGCTAGTCTAGCGACTGTAATATTAAGAATCTAACGTTGAACATAAAATAAAGTGAATTTTTATATTGCAACGCTTCGCAATTATTAAACAACCGGCCACTCCTACATCCTTGATCGGCCGTCATTCACTGTAGTCAGCAGATGCAGTGATCTCTTTGAAATCTTGGAAGAACTATAATCAAGGAGGATCCAGAACATTAATCATCATTCGAATACCCATATATACCTATTTAATAGTAAGTGAAAATATTATCTATACATAATTATTGACAGGTTATTAGTCTTATGATCCCCGGTAGACCCGGTGAAGTGCAGGGTGACCGAAAAAGAAATAGAATACTACATTATAAAAGAATTACATTACGAATAATTAACGTACCGTACTCAGACTTTAACTCAGATTTGTAAAGAAAAAACTATTTTTATCATATGTTCACGTTCTCTAATGTACTTAGTGACAGAAAATAGAAAGTAAAATTTTTTTTTCTTGACTTCGAATACTGGGACGTAACAGCGTTGTTCCTCAATTTTCTTGATGTGTTATGAAAATTTTCGGCAAATCTCGCTTACAGGCACGTAACTAACTCTTTCCGAACGAAGGAAACTTGCGTACAGTGCGATCTTAGCTCTGTGTGCGGAAAGCGACTTAGTTACGTTCCTGTATGTGAATATTGAAAATTTTCATAACACATCAGGAAATTGAGGAACAACGTTCTCGAACAAAGCTAAGATCTTGCGTACGCAAGTTTCCTTCGTTCGGAACGACTTAGTTACGTACCTGTAAGTGAGATTTGCCGAAAATTTTCATAACACATCAAGGAAATTGAGGAACAACGCTTCTCGGCACACAGAGCTAAGATCGCTTTGTACGCTAGTTTCCTTCGTTCGGAACGACTTAGTTACGTGCCTGTAAGCGAGATTTGCCGAAAATTTTCATAACACATCAAGGAAATTGAGGAACAACGCTTCTCGGCACACAGAGCTAAGATCGCTATTAAACTTGCGTACACGAGCGATCTTAGTACTGTTACGTGCCTGTAAGCGAGATTTGCCGAAAATTTTCATAACAAATCAAAGAAATTGAGGAACAACGCTTCTCGGCTTACAAAGCTAAGATGAAAGTGTACGCAAGTTTCCTTCGTTCGGAACGACTTAGTTACGTGCCTGTAAGCGAGACTTGCCGAAAATTTTCATAACACATCAAGGAAATTGAGGAACAACGCTTCTCGGCTTACAAAGCTAAGATATGGAAGTGTACGCAAGTTTCCTTCGTTCGGAACGACTTAGTAACGTGCCTGTAAGTGAGATATACCGAAAATTTTCATAACACATCAAGAAAATTGGCAACAACGCTTCTCGGCACACAGAGCTAAGATCGCTATGTACGCAAGTTTCCTTCGTTCGGAACGACTTAGTTACGTGCCTGTAAGCGAGATTTGCCGAAAATTTTCATAACACATCAAGGACATTGAAGAACAACGATTCTCGGCACACAAAGCTAAGATCGCTATGGTCGCAAGTTTCTTCGTTCGGAACGACTTATTTACGTACCTGTAAGCGAGATTTGCCGAAAATTTTCATAACACATCAAGGAAATTGAAACAACGCTTTCGGCACTTACAGAGCTAAGATCGCTATGTACGCAAACGTTTTCCTTCGTTCGGAACGACTTAGTTACGTGTGCCTGTAAGCGAGATTTGCCGAAAATTTTCATAATGTGTTATCAAGGAAATTTCGGCAAATCGCTTCTCGGCACACAAGCTAAGATCGCTATGTACGCAAAACCTTCGTTCGGAACGACTTAGTTACGTGTGCCTGTAAGCGAGATTCCGAAAGTTTTTCATAACACATCAAGAAAAATTTTCGGAAATCTCTCGCTTGCAGGCACATAGCTAAGATCGCTATGTACGCAAGTTTCCTTCGTTCGGAACGACTTAGTTACGTGCCTGTAAGCGAAATTTTCCGAAAATTTTCATAACACATCAAGGAAATTGAGGAACAACGCTTCTCGGCACACAGAGCTAAGATCGCTATGTACGCAAGTTTCCTTCGTTCGGAACGACTTAGTTACGTGCCTGTAAGCGAGATTTGCCGAAAATTTTCGTAACACATCAAGGAAATTGAGGAACAACGCTTCTCGACTCACAGAGATAAGATCGCAATGTACGCATGTTTCCTTCGTTCGGAACGACTTAGTTACGTGCCTGTAAGCGAGATTTGCCGAAAATTTTCATAACACATAAAGGAAATAAAGGAACAACGCTTCTCGGCACACAGAGCTAAGATCGCTATGTACGCAAGTTTCCTTTGTTCGGAACGACGTAGTTACGTGCCTGTAAGCGAGATTTGCCGAAAATTTTCATAACACATCAAGGAAATTGAGGAACAACGCTTCTCGGCACACAGAGCTAAGATCGCTATGTACGCAAGTTTCCTTCGTTCGGAACGACTTAGTTACGTGCCTGTAAGCGAGATTTGCCGAAAATTTTCATAACACATCAAGGAAATAGAGGAACAACGCTTCTCGGCACACAGAGCTAAGATCGCTATGTACGCAAGTTTCCTTCGTTCGGAACGACTTAGTTACGTGCCTGTAAGCGAGATTTGCCGAAAATTTTCATAACACATCAAGAAATTTGAGGAACAACGCTTCTCGGCACACAGAGCTAAGATCGCTATGTACGCAAGTTTCCTTCGTTCGGAACGACTTAGTTACGTGCCTGTAAGCGAGATTTGCCGAAAATTTTCATAACACATCAAGGAAATTGAGGAACAACTCTTCTCGGCACACAGAGCTAAGATCGCTATGTACGCAAATTTCCTTCGTTCGGAACGACTTAGTTACGTGCCTGTAAGCGAGATTTGCCGAAAATTTTCATAACACATCAAGAAAATTGAGGAACAACGCTTCTCGACTTACAAAGCTAAGATGGAATTGTACGCAAGTTTCCTTCGTTCGGAACGACTTAGTTACGTATCTGTAAGTGAGATATACCGAAAGTTTTCATAACAGATCAAGGAAATTGAGGAACAACGCTTCTCGGCACACAGAGCTAAGATCGCTATGTACGCAAGTTTCCTTTCGTTCGGAACGACTTAGTTACGTGCCTGTAAGCGAGATTTGCCGAAAATTTTCATAACACATCAAGGAAATTGAGGTACAACGCTTCTCGGCACACAGAGCTAAGATCGCTATGTACGCAAGTTTCCTTCGTTCGGAACGACTTAGTTACGTGCCTGTAAGTGAGATATTCCGAAAGTTTTTCATAACACATCAAGGAAATTGAGGAACAACGCTTCTCGGCACACAGAGCTAAGATCGCTATGTACGCAAGTTTCCTTCGTTCGGAACGACTTAGTTACGTGCCTGTAAGCGAGATTTTCCGAAAATTTTCATAACACATCAAGGAAATTGAGGAACAACGCTTCTCGGCACACAGAGCTAAGATCGCTATGTACGCAAGTTTCCTTCGTTCGGAACGACTTAGTTACGTGCCTGTAAGCGAGATTTGCCGAAAATTTTCATAACACATCAAGGAAATTGAGGAACAACGCTTCTCGGCTCACAGAGCTAAGATCGCTATGTACGCAAGTTTCCTTCGTTCGGAACGACTTAGTTACGTGCCTGTAAGCGAGATTTGCCGAAAATTTTCATAACACATCAAGGAAATTGAGGAACAACGCTTCTCGGCACACAGAGCTAAGATCGCTATGTACGCAAGTTTCCTTCGTTCGGAACGACTTAGTTGCGTGCCTGTAAGGAAGATTTGCCGAAAATTTTCATAACACATCAAGGAAATAGAGGAACAACGCTTCTCGGCACACAGAGCTAAGATCGCTATGTACGCAAGTTTCCTTCGTTCGGAACGACTTAGTTACGTGCCTGTAAGCGAGATTTGCCGAAAATTTTCATAACACATCAAGGAAAATTGAGGAACAACGCTTCTCGGCACACAGAGCTAAGATCGCTATGTACGCAAGTTTCCTTCGTTCGGAACAACTTAGTTACGTACCTGTAAGTGAGATATACCGAAAGTTTTCATAACACATCAAGGAAATTGAGGAACAACGCTTCTCGGCACACAGAGCTAAGATCGCTATGTACGCAAGTTTCCTTCGTTCGGAACGACTTAGTTACGTACCTGTAAGCGAGATATGCCGAAAGTTTTCATAACACATCAAGGAAATTGAGGAACAACGCTTCTCGGCACACAGAGCTAAGATCGCTATGTACGCAAGTTTCCTTCGTTCGGAACGACTTAGTTACGTGCCTGTAAGCGAGATATACCGAAAATTTTCATAACACATCAAGGAAATTGAGGAACAACGCTTCTCGGCACACAGAGCTAAGATCGCTATGTACGCAAGTTTCCTTCGTTCGGAACGACATAGTTACGTGCCTGTAAGCGAGATTTGCCGAAAATTTTCATAACACATCAAGGAAATTGAGGAACAACGCTTCTCGGCACACAGAGCTAAGATCGCTATGTACGCAAGTTTCCTTCGTTCGGAACGACTTAGTTACGTACCTGTAAGTGAGATATACCGAAAGTTTTCATAACACATCAAGGAAATTGAGGAACAACGCTTCTCGGCACACAGAGCTAAGATCGCTATGTACGCAAGTTTCCTTCGTTCGGAACGACTTAGTTACGTGCCTGTAAGCGAGATTTGCCGAAAATTTTCATAACACATCAAGGAAATTGAGGAACAACGCTTCTCGGCACACAGAGCTAAGATCGCTATGTACGCAATTTTCCTTGGTTCGGAACGACTTAGTTACGTACCTGTAAGTGAGATATACCGAAAGTTTTCATAACACATCAAGGAAATTGAGGAACAACGCTTCTCGGCACACAGAGCTAAGATCGCTATGTACGCAAGTTTCCTTCGTTCGGAACGACTTAGTTACGTACCTGTAAGCGAGATTTGCCGAAAGTTTTCATAACACATCAAGGAAATTGAGGAACAACGCTTCTCGGCACACAGAGCTAAGATCGCTATGTACGCAAGTTTCCTTCGTTCGGAACGACTTAGTTACGTGCCTGTAAGCGAGATTTGCCGAAAATTTTCATAACACATCAAGGAAATTGAGGAAACGCTTCTCGGCACACAGAGCTAAGATCGCTATGTACGCAAGTTTCCTTCGTTCGGAACGACTTAGTTACGTGCCTGTAAGCGAGATTTACCGAAAATTTTCATAACACATCAAGGAAATTGAGGAACAACGCTTCTCGGCACACAGAGCTAAGATCGCTATGTACGCAAGTTTCCTTCGTTCGGAACGACTTAGTTACGTGCCTGTAAGCGAGATTTGCCGAAAGTTTTCATAACACATCAAGGAAATTGAGGAACAACGCTTCTCGGCACACAGAGCTAAGATCGCTATGTACGCAAGTTTCCTTCGTTCGGAACGACTTAGTTACGTACCTGTAAGCGAGATTTGCCGAAAATTTTCATAAAAACATCAAGGAAATAGAGGAACAACGCTTCTCGGCACACAGAGCTAAGATCGCTATGTACGCAAGTTTCCTTCGTTCGGAACGACTTAGTTACGTACCTGTAAGTGAGATATACCGAAAGTTTTCATAACACATCAAGAAAATTGAGGAACAATGCTTCTCGGCTTACAAATATAAGACGGAAGTGTACGCACGTTTCCTTCGTTCGGAACGACTTAGTTACGTACCTGTAAGCGAGATTTGCCGAAAATTTTCATAACACATCAAGGAAATAGAGGAACAACGCTTCTCGGCACACAGAGCTAAGATCGCTATGCACGCAAGTTTCCTTCGTTCGGAAAGAATTAGTTACGTACCTGTAAGTGAGATATACCGAAAAATTTTCATAACACATCAAGGAAATTGGAACAACGCTTCTCGGCACACAGAGCTAAGATCGCTATGTACGCAAGTTTCCTTCGTTCGGAACGACTTAGTTACGTGCCTGTAAGCGAGATTACCGAAAGTTTTCATAACACATCAAGGAAATTGAGGAACAACGCTTCTCGGCACACAGAGCTAAGATCGCTATGTACGCAAGTTTCCTTCGTTCGGAACGACTTAGTTACGTGCCTGTAAGCGAGATTTGCCGAAAATTTTCATAACACATCAAGGAAATTGAGGAACAACGCTTCTCGGCACACAGAGCTAAGATCGCTATGTACGCAAGTTTCCTTCGTTCGGAACGAATTAGTTACGTTCCTGTAAATGAGATTTACCGAAAGTTTTCATAACACATCAAGGAAATTGAGGAACAACGCTTCTCGGCACACAGAGCTAAGATCGCTATGTACGCAAGTTTCCTTCGTTCGGAACGACTTAGTTACGTGCCTGTAAGCGAGATTTGCCGCAAATTTTTATAACACATCAAGGAAATTGAGGAACAACGCTTCTCGGCACACAGAGCTAAGATCGCTATGTACGCAAGTTTCCTTCGTTCGGAACGACTTAATTACGTACCTGTAAGTGAGATATACCGAAAGTTTTCATAACACATCAAGGAAATTGAGGAACAACGCTTCTCGGCACACAGAGCTAAGATCGCTATGTACGCAAGTTTCCTTCGTTAGGAACGACTTAGTTACGTGCATGTAAGCGAGATTTGCCGAAAATTTTCATAACACATCAAGGAAATTGAGGAACAACGCTTCTCGGCACACAGAGCTAAGATCGCTATGTACGCAAGTTTCCTTCGTTCGGAACGACTTAGTTACGTACCTGTAAGTGAGATATACCGAAAGATTTTCATAACACATCAA
>CAJQTV010001650.1:0-20405 GCA_907163055.1 Formica aquilonia x Formica polyctena | reverse complement strand
GTCGTTGATTGAATTGGTGCTGCAAGGGGGTCGACCGAACGCGTCGTGGTGGGCGAAGGACCTGGCGATGGGGCTATTGCGGGTTTTGCTGAATCTGGTGTGTTTCCAAAGAGTAAGTAATATTTGTTTTATATTAATTATTTATAATATATTAATTATTTATAAAAAATATTATAATTCGATTTAATTTAATTTATAGTATCAATATACGAGCGAGATCCAGATCCGTGGATTTGTCAATATTAAACGTCGGCAACTTGTACGAGCGCTGCGTCGGCACGAGCGCGAGTTCCTCGAGGACGTATGGGAGGATAATGGCCCGGACGGTCTTCATTTAGACCTAAGACGTCTCTTCGGGCTCGAACCCTATGAGGAACCCTATGTGATGGAAGAATCGTGGGACGAGCCTTCGAGCAAGAGGTCAAAGAATTAATTGTAAGTATCTTCTTTTTAAAATTTATATTAGATTTATAAAAATTAAATTAATATACTAATAAGATTTCTTTCTGTTTCAGATGGAGCGCCGCATTATTATTATATATTATATATTATTATTTTTATTATTTTTTAAACACACACACACACACACACATTTTGTATTAAACACAATTTTTGAATAAATATTATTATATTTAAAAAAATGTCGATTACTTCTGCGCCTCCTTCTCCCACGTCCATGCATGCCTCGCGCTGTCTCTCTCTCTCTCCCACATGCATGCGAACGTCATCCTTTTCCCACGCCAATGCGGACGCTATCCTTTTCCTTCACGCGTGCATGCCTCGCGCTATCTCTCTCACACCGCCTTGCGAACGCCGTATCATCCGCGTGCATGCTTCGCGCTATCTCTCTCTTTCTCCCAAGTGCATGCTTCGCGCTATCCCTCTCTTACACCTACTCGCGCGGGTCCCTCGCCTATCGGTTAGGACGCGGTCCCCCTCCCATGCTTCGCGCTATCTCTCTCTTTCTCCCAAGTGCATGCTTCGCGCTATCCCTCTCTTACACCTACTCGCGCGGGTCCCTCGCCTATCGGTTAGGACGCGGTCCCCCTCCCTCTCTCCGCGGACCCCTCGCCAACCGGTTAGGACGCGCGGACTTCTCGCTTATCGGTTAGGACGCGGTCCCTCTCCCCGCGGACCCCTCGCCCACCAGTTAGGACGCGCGGACTTCTCGCCTATCGGTTAGGACCCGCGGACCGCTCGCCTATCGGTTAGGACGCGATTCGCCCGCGTGACGTCATACCCCCCCCCCGCGTGACGTCATCCCCTCGTGACGTCACCCCCCCCCCGTGACGTCACCCCCCCTTGTCCTGATTTCCCCCCTCGCCCCTCACCCCCCTCAGAGCCCCTGGCTTAGAATCCGCATAGTATCACTACTCACGAAATCTCGATTAATGACGCCTCTCTGGAGGTAACTTTACGGTTCTCGCAATTATTCGACTGGCGCGGCCCTTTAGCCCGCGCTTTTCGATCGGAGAGGGACTCGGCGAGCGCGCGCGAGACAGCAACGTCACAATACTAAAAATAAAATTAACGAATGCTAATTCTACAATAAAACTTTATTATTGTGATTTACTTATCATTATTAAAAAATTTATTATTATTAGATATTCTACATGAATAAAAAACTATATTATATTATTAAATATTATATGCTAAAAATGCATATATATTTTTTGCAGGAAAAATTTAGATTTTTACAAAAAGCAATGAGATCACCTAAGAAAACCTCACAAAGGTAAAAAAAAATACGCCAAGTATATAAAAAAATCCCAACTTGTACGCAAAAAAAGATTATTATTTATCCCTAAAAAATAACTTTTAAAAAAATTTTTCTTTGAGAAATAATTTTCATACAAAATAAAAAACTAAAAAATGATTTTCCTCTAAAAAAATAAAAACCTTTAAAAAATCAAAAATCAAAACTAAATATGAAATCAAGTTAACTAGCCAAGTACATAGAAGCAGTTCAGTTTGTAAGAGTTTGTAATTTAAAATAGTATTTGTTTGATAAAATCAATCTTGCATTTATAGAAATATTATAGATTGTCCAAAATTGAAACATTAAAATTTCGTCTCTAAATTTCGCCGTTATATTAAAACGATTGCCTCAGGAAATAAAACACGAGCGAGAACAAACAGCGTCGCGGTCACCCGCTCGGTGCGTGATCGCATTCTTCTTAGAATGAGAAACTGTGACAAACAGCAAGTTCTCGAAGTTTCAAAATCAGAAAAACTTGTTATTCACATCGGCAGAGCGCGAGTTTCCGCGGTCGGTCGATTTAGTCTGCCTACGACAACGATTCGAGCCGGTCGAAATATATCGACTTTTCGCATTCGCACTTCGCATATTCTCGCTCGTGTCGCGTACGTAGTAGGCTTACTCGTCTCATATTTGGTCCGAATTGTCTCGCATAATATCGCATTCATAGTCTCGCGGCGAGCATTTCGGTCATATCTCAAACTGTATTCTTCATTCAGTTAGTGCTAAGACATTGTGAATGTTAATTCTGTGGAGTCCGAGAGTCGACGCTCGTTAACCGCATCGTGAATGTCCTCTGCCTCGCGCCAAATTCCATCCGGTGTTCGCGTGCATGGTTTCCGCTCTCGCGAGAGTTTCTAGCAAGAAGCTCTTCATCAAGATTTCCGAACCGCGAAAAAGGGCAGTCATTAACAGGACATTTTGAAGATTTCCGTCGGATTCGCGGAATACGTGCCGTCGCTCACTCCTATTATTCAAAATAAAGGGAACATTACTAACAATCTGCAATCGATTCTTTTCTCAATCTCCTTATCCTCCAGCGGATCTACGGATTCGCGTTACACACCGCTTCTCGCTCATCTCTGAGCGTCTCTCTCAGTTTCGGGCGATCTCGTCGAGATCGACTCCCGAACATAGATTCTCTCGAGAAAATTAAAATGCATTTTATTTTTATAAAATTACGCTATTATGTCCCGCCTTTCAAATAAATATTATATATACTATATAAAATAGCACAATTATATTGCGGATTTTATTACAAATAGTACATCATAAAACTACTTAACCCTTACTGCAATAACGTCGATCACTTATGTTCACCTCAAAACCATTTTTGACCTCAAACAATTTTTGTTCAACACGTTTTTCTCTAAAATGCTTAGTTTTTGAAAGAAAAGGGGTGTACGGGTGGTCTAGGACACCCTGTATATAAAAGATGTAAATTAATTAAAGAAAGAATAGAAAGAATATAAATGATAAAAATCCACTCTTGGCCAACGTGTACGACTTTTTCCCAAAAAATCATATTAGTAATATTGAAAAAAATCTGTTGTTGATTAAAAAGATAACTTATTGTTAGCACGAAAATCATAAAATACAAAATTAAATTATATATTGCTTTGGATAAATTATTCTAATAGTATAGTTTTTAAGAAATGTAAGAAAATGTTTTCTTTAATATTACATTAGATATAAAAATTATATATAATAATAGTAGTGTATCTAGGCCGGTTCTAAGCCATGGTCCTCTGAGGGGTGGTGAGGGGCGAGGGGAAACCGGCGCGGGGGGTATGACGTCACGCGGGAGGACCGCGGCAAAACCGATAGGCGGGGGGTCCGCGGAGAGGGGGGAGGGGGAACCGCGTCCTAACCAGTTGGCGAGGGACCTGCTAACCTAACCTAACCTAACCTAACCGGTAGGCGAGGGGTCCGCGGAGAGGGGGGAGGGGGACCGCACGAAATCGGTTAGCGAGGGACCCGCGGGGAAAAGGGAACGCACGCGAGTAGGTGTGAGAGAGATAGCGCGAGTCGTCCGCAATGTGTTGGAGAGGGATAGCGCTAATGATATTCTATGGGCGTGGGAGAAGGATAGCGCGAGGCGTCCATATGAGCGTAAGACAAGGATAGCGTTTGCATGCACGTTGGAGAGAGATGGCGCGAGGCATGCACTTGGGAGAGAGAGAGAGAGAGAGAGATACCGCGAGACATGCACGTGGATGATGCGGCATTCGCAAGGCGGTGCGAGAAAGATAGCGCGAGGCATGCACGCCTGTAGGAGAAGGATAACGTCCGTATTGGCGTGGGAAAAGGATGACGTTCGCATGCACTTGGGAGGGAGAAAGAGAGAGATAATGCGAGGCATGCATGTAGGAAAAAGAAAGAAGAAGGCGCAGAAAACATCGATATTTTTTAATATAATAATAATAAGTTTATTCGAAATATGTATATCATATAATTGTGTGTGTGTGTGCGTGTGTGCGTGCGTGCGTGCGTGCGTGTGAGTGTAAAATATAAAATATAAAATAATAATAACGATATAAAATATATATATATAATAATTATAACAAAATTTAAAGGTGACGCTCCATCTGAAACAGAAAAATATAAGTCTTATCAGTATAAGAATTTAAATATTTTTAAAAAATATTTAATTTAAAATTTTTTAAAAATAGATACAATTAATTCTTCGAGTATTTCAATGCGGTTCATAACGAGACGTCAGCTGCGTTTTATATATCAAAATCCCATTCCTTGTACATCACTTCTTCATGATCTCTCAGACAATGATCCAAATCTATTGTATTAGATTTTTTCAAGCCGATTACTCGGCCTTGTACCATTTGTACAATTGAAGTCACAGGAGTGTTTGTCGATAGCGCCGGGACACGGACATCTATGGGTTTGTAACGTTTGCGTAACGAATGTCTTAAACTTTCAAGTCGCGCGATTCTGCCAAACAGCGATTGAATTCCGCGCCTCTGTTGTAATATCGCGAATCGGTACTGTTCTTCCAACCACTCGAGACACTCAAGGCACGTTCTTTCCCATAACCCACATGAACACGCCGAATCTACCTCTATGAAAAACTCCCATAGATATTGTTCTAATCGCGCAATGTATTTGGGTTTCTCCATATTTCCAATTCAAGTCTTTTTCACAACACAAGTTTTTGTCCAGCTTATACAATGCAAATTGGACACATATTGCAGGGCATTATCTGATACAGCGGTATTCTACACTCTGCACAAGACGATCCCAGGATTAGTGCATAAATTGCACTTTCATGTTCTCGCACAACACGAATATTCGAAAATAAGTCTGAAATTCGCATAAAACAGTCTGTGCAAAATTTTTCGTTGACGTCACTTTTATAATAAAAGTATATACAGCACATTTTCACCGCACCTAAACTATTTATTTCAACTCGGTTTAAAGTTGCTTTATGTCTTCCGTAATATCAATACTGCAGTCACTATCGTAATCGGAATCCTCCGAAAGTACGCGGTCTTCGTCTGATGAATCGTCCAACAAATTCTCAAATGCCATTAAGTTGTCATCTTCGAGAATGACATCCTCATCATCATCAATAACCATAACTTCTTCGTCAGCCATAACACATATTGTTAAGATCGTTGTAAAGGCGTAGACGGTTGCGTACTATAACGTTGCACACTCCTCTCGATTATATATATTTTAATTTAATATCTTTTGTCTCCTTCTAACTGGAGTATCACGTCTCATCTACCTCATCATTTTTCTACATCTTTAGCAGAGTGTGTCGAGAAAAAGATTTAAGTTTTGCAGACTGTGCATATCTATTACACCGTTTTTATTCATACATACATACATAAAGGATGGGATAAATAATTAAATTCACAGATAATTAGTAAAATAACTTATTTATTACAAACCTCGTGAAGAATATCATTTACAGCACATGTAAATAACTCGCAATCTATGAGCGATTCGCTGTTAAACATATCACTTTCATGTATCGTTGTTGCAGCGTCGCATACATTAGCGATATTATTCTGTTGTAAAACAGTTACAAATTGTTTGAATTTTTCATTTACAATATGCGTATTTTCGCATAACCAGTAATACATATGATCTATGCATTTTTCAAAATCGAATAAATAGAATAGAGTTGGCGGTTTCATATATAAAGAATTATTGGATAATCCTATTTTTATAATATTCGAATCAGATATTTTAACCACTTCGAATGTTAAATCTCGAATCCGCAATGGGATTTCAGTCGATTGTAGAAGCCGTTCAATGTCCCCACGTTTCTGCATCAGCGATTTCCATGTTTCAAAAGGCAATATTATTTGATTGCCCCGATTATCGCCGAGAACCAATTCCACGCAAGATAGAGCTTCAACGTTTATTCCAATGTCCAAATATTTGTATGACGTCGGGGTTAAGGCGTATCGTCTTCCAAGTATACAAACTGCACAACGAGGCTCGGATGAAATGCTAGGGAGTAATAAAATATTATTTATATAAATATTTAAAAGGTGTAAAATTCTTTACATTAATTAAAACTTACTTGTTACATTTCTTCTTCTTACACAGTGAAGTTTCATCAGCATCTTGAATCGGAACGTAATAATTCATGCGGCTTCCTTCAGTGGAATACATTTTTATATGAACCTTTCACACAAGTGGTCGATGCAATACTGAACGTATTAAACATATTTAAAATATGTATTAGCGTTGCAAAATTGCAATGTGGTGGGGATTATTGCCGACGCAATATTTTTTTCAATTTTTCTATTCAAGAGCCGATGTACGGCTGCTTCGCGATGACATCATCACCAGATGTGAGATTTAGCGGAATGCACAAAAAATGCAACGTAATATAAAATTTTCAAGCGCCGATGTGTGGCTGCTTCGCGATGACATCACCCCTAGATATCAGAATTCAAACGCGCGTGTCAAAACATGACAAAATCGTGAAATATAAGGATAATCCTCATGGTTAAATTGCACTAACATACTTGGACAGCAGCATGTAAGTTGAAACTTTCGCGATGCACCTGGGATTTGACATCATCTCTAGACGACAAAAAGAATGCAATAATCGACATTAGTCGAAATGTACGTGACAAACCGCGAAATAAAGATTTAGTTGATACACATGATGGAAAGAGACATCAAGATAGAATATAAAATCATAGTAAAGAGGCACACCCTGTCAGTATTTTCGCCAAGAGTTCCGAGACTAGAGCTACTAATAAGCGCATCTTGTTAGCAAAATTTTTGGCACAAAATTGGAAATATGGCGGAAAACAGTGCCGAACGAAATCTGCGCGAGCAATCTGCAAGGGTAAATTCGATAGAGGAGTACGTTGCGTGGGAGCAACGATGCGACGAATATATCGAATCGTTGGAAGAGCAAAGTCGAATCAAACGTCCACGATTATCGATCGGGATTCGACAATCGCTGATTGCCCGAATTGCGCGACTCGAGGGATTGAAGAACTCGTTACGCAGGCGTTTTGTACATGCGGGTGCAGGATGCAGTACGCGACAACACGGATTGATTTGGCGAGAGATCGATACGGCGTTCGAGAACCGCATATTGACTGGTGCGATTATAAATCATAATCATATCGAGCCTCGTCAATTTTTCGAGGATGCCAAAGACATTGTGCTCGAACACGTGCAAAATGTGATGAAAAAAACACTTTAACGTGAAAATTAATACAGTGTTCAATGGTGAATTTGTGACGGGTGATAAACGCGCAAATAAAAGTATCAATACGAGAAACTATGAACTCTTTCGCACATCCGATTTACGCAAATGGTACGAGCGGCGCGTTGTCGAGCCCACTCTAGCATCGCTCGAAGAATTTCAGGAACGCGATAGCGGGTGGGCATTGTCGCGAATACTCGATTTAACTGTAAATATAAATAAATATAATCCTTTGCGCGCGGGATGTCATATAAAATTACCGCGGGCGATAATAATGAAGAGAGCGGTGATCAACGTGCAATCTAATGACAATGCGTGTTTCGCGTGGTCTGTGGTCGCCGCTCTACATCCAGCTGAAAGTTATGTTTATCGAGTATCTTCGTATCCTCATTATACGACAGTGCTGAATCTCCAAGACATTGAGTTTCCAGTGACTGTGAACCAAATTAAAAAATTCGAACTTGCCAACGATATCTCAATCAATGTATATAGTATCGAGGAAAAGAACATTGTCCGATACGTCTGAGTGAGCTAAAAAGAGACAAACACGTCAACTTGTTGTACATTAAAGATGTAACGGCAGGGCCGTTACTACGGCCATATGTAAATATATATATACATAAACACGCATGGCTTGATTACTCACCCAGCACAACCTATCCCGCCGCCATCTTGCTCAACGCATGCGCACGCCCGCTCGATTCACGATCTCGCTCACCGGCACGCGCTATTTCGCTTTGCCTGCGCTCTCGCTCGCCGACACGCTCTGTCTCGCTCTCGCGGGGTCCCCACGCGGTACCGACTCCCACCGCCGGACCGCCGGCACACAGTGGGGGACGCCGGCCGAGTATATAAGCCCGGCCGGCCGAGACATCAGGACCAGATCCTATCCCGACCAGCTCCTGATACCGATCTCTCCAGCTACCTACTACCTCGTGGGGCTGAGGCTGAACTCAGCTCCGTCGGGTTGTACCGACACGCTCTACCTAGAGTCGAGGTTGCCCTCGACCCCGCCGGGTTGAACCGGCTCCTGCCTACACCGCTCCTGGAGTCGAGGTTGCCCTCGACCCCGCCGGGTTGCACCGGCTCCCACCTCTACCTGGGGCCAAGGCTGTACTTGGCTCTGTCGGGTTGAACCGACTTCCGTTGTTCAGGCAGTGCTCGACGTGACACTCGAGCCTGCCGGCAATACCTAGCCGCCTAACCTGACAGTAGCTTATAAGTGCATGTACAGACCGCGCTGTAAATATTAGTCGCATGATAGAGATAAGTCCGCTAGTTCTAAGCCTCGTAGTAATAGACCTGCTAGTCGTAAGCCTGTTAGTACTAAGTCCGCTAGTTATAACCGTATCCTAGTCTTAAGGCCTGTTCGTACTAAGTCCGCTAGTTGTAACCGCATGCTAGTAATAAGACCTGTCTAGTAATAAGTCCGCTAGTTATAAGACCTGCTAGTAGTAAGACCTGTCTAGTACTAAGTCCGTTAGTTGTAAAGCCTGTTAGTAATAAGTTCTCTAGTTCTAATCGCGCCGTCCGCGCCTGTAAATAAAACCGGGAACGATTGCACGCCGAACTTGTATTGCGCTTCTCACCGCTTTGCGACCATCGCTTCGCGCCTGCGCGTCACGCAGATCCTGCTACCAGCGACCGCCTCCACCGCACGCTATCGCCAGGCCCTGCACGCTGTATCTATCCTTCTTTAACTGAATAAACTATCTATTTCTACCTACACTGTGTCTCGTAAGCTTGAGTCTCCCCTCCTCTCGAACCCGGACACCGACGAGCCGATCCGAGCGTCGAGCGAGGTGACCGCGTTACAAAGACAACAACGTTGGACATATCGCGTGGATCAAGAATCTATCCAGGCTCGTGAGGTCACAATTGAGCAAAAAAGAACACAAGAAATATATCTGCGATCGGTACGTATATATTTAATAAATTATATTGCAGAAATCTTTGAACAAAAATTAAAAATTATTTCTTTTACAGATGTTTGCACTACTTTGGCTCGAACGACAAGTTACAGTCACATATGGTGGACTGTCGAGAGATGAACGAGTGCGCTATCCGATTACCGAGCGATAAGGACAAGTGGCTCACGTTCAACAACTATAATCGGAAAAAGCGGCTTCCTTTCGTCGTGTACGCTGACTTGGAGTGTGTTTTGGAGAAGATGGAGGAAGAAAGAAACTACCAACATCATAAAGTATTCAGTATTGCTTATTATGTACATTGTTCGTACGACGATTCGTTATCCGCGTATCATTCCCGTAGCGGTATCGATTGCATGTCATGGTTCGCCGAAGAACTAAAAAATTTAGCGCAACGTGTAAAAATTATTTTATCAGCTAATGTCCCCATGGTAAATTTAACATCTGATGAATGGGAAAAATTTCATAGCGCGACACAATGTCACATTTGCGAGAAACCATTCGTACAAGACGATACACGCGTACGCGATCATTGCCATCTGACCGGGCGATACAGAGGTCCCGCGCATTCAAATTGCAATTTAAATTATAAAGATTCTTTTTGCATTCCAATAGTTTTTCATAATTTATCCGGTTACGATGCACATTTTATTATAAAGGAAATAGTTACAGCGTTCGAAGGGGGAATCGAGTTACTTCCGATAACAAAAGAAAAATATATATCATTTGCGAAAAATGTTGAACTTGGCGAAGAGAAATCAAAAAATCATATTAAATTGCGTTTTATCGATTCGTATAAAGTTCTCATAGTTAGTCTCGATAAATTGGCATCATTCTTGAATAAAGACAAACTCAAAATTTTAAAATCTGAATTTCTAAATTTATCGAATGACAATTTCAATTTATTAACACGGAAGGGCGTCTTTCCGTACGAATATATTGACTGCGTCGACAGGTTGCAAGATACGTGTTTACCACAGCGCGAATCATTTTACAGTTCCTTGATCGGTGACACAATATCCGAGAGCGATTACGCGCACGCCGAGAACGTCTGGAAGCGGTTCTCCATTCGAACGCTGGGCGAATATAGCGACGTGTATCTCAAAATTGATGTCTTGTTATTAGCAGACATTTTTGAAAATTTCCGCGAGAGTTGTATTAAAAGTTATGGGCTCGACCCCGCGTATTACTACACTCTTCCCGGATACACATGGGACGCCATGTTGAAGCATACGAATATTACATTCGAATTGCTTACGGATATCGACATGGTTTTATTTATTGAACGCGAAATACACAGTGGTTTGAGTCAATGTTCCAACAGATACGCATATGCTAATAACAAATATATGCAATCGTACGATCCATCGAAACCTTCAACGTATCTCACGTACTTTGATGTAAATAATTTATACGGATGGGCAATGTGTCAACCCTTGCCCTATGCAGATTTTCGATGGGTCGACGACGCATCCGATTTTGATACATCATCGATCGCGCTCGATTCGTCTATAGGCTACATCCTTGAAGTCGATCTCAAGTATCCGCAACGTGTTCACGATGCGCACACTGATCTACCGTTTTGCCCGACACGCGACAAACCATCTGGTAAGCGGCAGGATAAGCTGCTCGCAACCTTATATGATAAGAAACGTTACGTAATACATTACCGCAACCTGCAGCAATGCACGCGACATGGACTTCGCGTTACAAAAATACATCGAATATTACAGTTTTCGCAATCTCCATGGCTTCGCAGTTATATCGAACTCAATACACAATTACGAACACTCGCGAAAAATGATTTTGAAAAAATGTATATAAATTAATGAATAATGCGGTATTTGGCAAAACGATGGAAAATGTACGCAATCATATTAATATTAAGCTCGTGACACATTGGGATAGAAGATATGGCGCAGAGGCGATGATCACAAAACCAAATTTTGTGGCAATATGTACGGTATACCGGTCGCGAATAAAAAGATACCAGGTTTAATGAAGGATGAAAATAATGGTTCCATCATGACCGAATTCGTCGGGCTTAGGGCAAAAATGTACGCGTTGCGAGTAGATTGTAAGAAAGACACGAAAAAAGTAAAAGGCGTCAAGAGTAACGTCGTCGCGAGAACGATAACATTCGACGATTACACGCGGTGTTTGAACGAAGAGATTGAAATGACGCGTCAGCAGTCTTGTATAAGATCTAAATTACACGAAGTATACACTATTCGCGAGACAAAAATTGCTTTAAGTCCGTACGATGACAAGCGGTATATCGTACCCGAAACCACCGACACGCTACCGTGGGGACATTATAAAATACCTTTGTAAATAAAAATCATGTATATTTATTGTAAATAAAAATTACGTATATTTATTGTAAATTAAAATTATATGTATATTTATTGTAAATTATTATATATGTATATTTTATAAAGTTTACAATTTTGTTTATATTTGTAAAATATCTTTAATATTATGTATTATTGTTAACATATTTATAATATATTATTTTTATGTGTCCAAGAATTGGGCGTTGCATCAAATCCCAGTCATTTCACATAAACCTCGTCGCCCTTTTTGCGTATCACCTTTTCCACGAGATGTACGTCGGGATTAGCAACGCGTTGTAACTCGTATTCGTAAAATCCGTCGGCAACGGGATTTCCACATGAATCTATGAGTACATAGGTCACGGGATTAGTTTTCTGCATTTTAACAATCTTAAACACTTCGGTCGACCAATTTGGCGTGTAATCTTTCTTAAAGATGGTCTTGACTTTACTCACGCGTACCGGATCGCCTACTTTGAATCTTGCCGATGCCGCAATTTTTACATTGCTGTATACCGTATTTAAAAGTTTATCGGCGATCGCGGGGGTAACATCGAGTTTGTTTCCATCGAGGGTTCGAATCGGGTCACAGTCGAATCAGAGTCGGGTTGGGGTGAGCGTTCTTACGGTGGAAACACAAAACTTAAAGTTGAACTCTACCCAATAAAATTTTAAGGTAGGGTCCAAATGAGGTTCGGTGGAAACGACAAGAGTCGAGTTAGTTGCAGTGTTGCCAACGGAAGGAAATTGTGCTGTGTACATCGTGTTGTGGTTATACGAATACTTATATATTTTTTACAATAATGAAAAAAAATCAAGAAAAAAAGAAGCCGGCAACTTGGGATGTCGAGGAAACAGAATGTTTTTTAGCAACTATAAAAGAATTGCAAGTGATAACATTGATGGACGGAAAGAAGCTCAGAACTTCAGAAATTTTTAAAAAAGTAGAAGAAACATTCAAGAGTAAAGGATATAATAAAACACACACGCAACTTTTAGATAAATTTAAAGCGTTGAAAAGTACGTAAATTAAAACATAATTATTACCATTTATTTACTATAACTTGCTAATGACTACATTTATTTTATAAATTTATAACGCGGTCACCTCGCTCGACGCTCGGATCGGCTCGTCGGTGTCCGGGTTCGAGAGGAGGGGAGACTCAAGCTTACGAGACACAGTATAGGTAGAAAAAGATAGTTTATTGAAAGCGAAATATGTACAGAGTAGCGTGCAGGGCCGTGCGGTGTTAGGCGGCGTGCGCTTGGTGGCAAACGGGCGCTAGGACGCGAGCGCAGCGGGAAGCGTAAGCGTGAAGCGGTCGGCGTGAAGCGGCGTGCAGCGTGAAGCGGATTTGACTTAACTAGGATTTTATTTACATGCGCGTTAGCTTAATATCTACGGTTACGTTATTTACACGCGGGTTAATCGCGACGCGGTTATCCCGGTCGGGCTTATTCCTAGCGGTTTATAATTACGGCGCGATTTGCAGGCACGGACTTATAATTAGCAGGCTCATAATTACGGTGCGGTTCGCAAGCGCGGACTTACAGTTAACAGGACTTATTACTAGCAGGTTTAATTCTACGGAGCGGTTATAACTAGTGAGCTTATTACTATCCGGTTATAGGATTACGGCGCGGTTATAACTAGCGGACTTATTACTAACGGCTTATGATTACGGCGCGGTATCTACATGCACTTGTAGCTACTGTCAGGGTAGGCGGCTGGGTATTGCCGGCAGGCCCGAGTGTCACGTCGAACTCCGCCTGCAACGGAAAACCGGAAAACCCGGCGGGGCTGAGAAAACCTCAGCCCGGGCTGGTGCGAGGAACCGGAAAACCCGGAAGGGCTGAGAAAACCTCAGCCCGTAAGGTAGAGAGAGCCAGAAAACCTGGCAGAGCTAAGAAAACCTTAGCCCCAAGAGGTAGTGGTCAGGTCGGTGTCAGGAGCAGGATGTCGGGACAGGATCTGGTCCCGATGTCTCGGCCGGCCGGGCTTATATACCCGGCCGGCATCCCCACTACGCGTTGTCGGTCCGTCGGTGAGAGTCGGTTCGCTGTGGCGCAAGCGGGACAGCACGAGCGACACACGTGCGAGCGAGATAGCACGTGTGGCGTACGTGCAAGCGAGATAGCACGAGCGGCGTGCGTGCGAGCGAGATAGTACGTGTGGCGTACGTGCAAGCGAGATAGGTATAGCAGGAAGAGACAGTGAGGCATGCGAGGTTATACATATATATATTCTAAACATATTTACAATATTTACAGTATTTACAATATTAGTGATGACTCTGTCGTTACAAATTTGACAATAAATTTCAATTCATCTTGCAATCGTAGATTTTGTGTAATTATCTTTTACATTTAATGATTTTTTTATTTACAGAACGATTTAAAGCTTCAATAGATGCTTTATCAGTAAGTGGCGCAGGAACCAAAGATAAAATTAAGTGTCCTTTTTTCAAAGAATTAAGTGAAATATTTGGCCACCGACCAATTGTAAATCAAAGTGGTGTAGATTCCATCATACTGTCTCCAGAACCAAGTACAATTTTTGAATGTTTAAATTTACATTTAATTGCTGCATTGTTATATCAAATTAATTAATATAAATATTTTATATACTAACACACTAGGACTTCCGTTTCCGGTACGTAGAGTGTGACACGTGTGTGTATGGAAGGTGCTGTTTGACGGTGGTTGAGAGGAGAATTAGAAGAGTGACGGGAGAGAAGTGTTGAGTGAGAGCGAGTAGAGGTGAAAGAGCGAGTGAAGGAGTGAAGGGAGAACTGGGTGTGAGAAGGGAAGGGAATAAAAGGGCATTTACGAGACGGCTGTTGGGTGCGAGTGGGCACGGAGTATAGAATAGGTAGAGTGGTAGACGCGACGGGACGCTAGGGAAACAGCGCGCGATAGGGAAAAGTGAGGGGAGCGCTAGTGAGCGGCAGAGCACGGAGCAAAGAGAGTAGATAGAGGGGAAACAAGGATAGTCAAATAGAGACGAGAAGTAGAGAAAAGGAAACAAAACAAGAAGCTGAAAAGGGAAACAAGGATAGAGAAGCAGGGGAGAATGGATAAAGGAGGGATAAAGCATTTGAGAGATAGAGAAAAGGAAGTGTAGGAGATATATCAGAGTTTTTGAAAAAGAAGAGAGAGAGAGAGAGGATAATAAGAACGAAGAGGAGTCTACTTTTAGATCAAGTAAATTCATAGTAAGATCACCAAAGGCAATGGGGAAGAGAAAGGAGGAAGATAGAGAGGGATGGAAGAGGAATTGAGAGGAATTAAGAAAGGATATAATAACAGGGATAAAATTGCTAGGAGAAGAGATAAGAGAGGATTTAAGAGAGATCAAAGATGGTTTAGTAGGGCAAGGAGAAGGGATAAAAAAGGAATTGGAAAAGATAAGGGAGGAATTTGGAGAGAGGGAGAGGGAATGGGAGGAAGAGAGAAGGGAGATGAGAGGAAGGATAGAAAATCTGGAAAGGAAATTAGAAAAGTGGATAAAGGAAGGGAAAGGAAGAGTAGGAGAGGAGGGCAAGGAGGGAACAGGGGTAGTAGGAGAAGGTGAATTAGAAACAAAAATAAAGGTAATAGAAAGAAAATTAGAGCGGAGGGAACGAGAGGATAGAAGGAGAAATATAGTAATTAGGAGAGTAGGAATGGAAAAAGGAGATGTAAGAGGAGGAGTAGAAAAGATCTTGGATATTAGGAGAAGATATAAAAATAGAGAGTGTGAAAAGAGTTGGGATAATGACGGAAGGAGAGAGAGGAATGGCGGTGGTGACGTTAGGGAGCATTGAACAGAAAAGACAAGTTATGGAGAATAAGAAAAAGTTGAGGGGAAGAGAGGAAAGGATAGAGGATGATTTAACATGGGAGGAAAGAAAGGTTAGATGGAGGCTCAGGGAGATAGCCAGGAAAGAGGAAGGAGAAGGCAGGAGGGTACGGATGGGTAATGGGGGATTGCAAATAGATGGCAAATGGTGGAAATGAGGAAGAGGACGTATTGAAAAGTGAAAGAGGGGAAGTGAAGGGGGAGAGAGTAGGTCATAGGAGAGAGAGACAGGGGGCATAAAGGGGACGGAAGTTGAGAGGGAACTAGTAATAGGGACAGGGGAGAAGGAAAGGAGAGGGAGAACAGAGAGACGTGAGAGGGGTGGTAAAGAGGAAGATATATATGGAAGATAACTTTCTGGAATATAGCAGGTTTGAAAAACAAAGATAAGGGTTTTTGGGATAGGATTGGAGAGTGGGACGTTATAGTACTCATGGAGACATGGGTAGATGAGAAAGGATGGAGGGGAGTAAAAAGCAGGTTACCGAAGGGTTTTAAATGGGAGGTACAATACGCGAGCGGAAAGAATAAAAAAGGAAGAGCAATGGGAGGAATGATAATGGGGATAAGAAGAAAAAGGGAAATGGAGATAGGAGAAATTGAAATGATGGAGGAAGGGATGATGACGGGGACATTGAAAAGCGGGGGGGAGGAGTGGAGAATAGTGGGAATATATGTGAACGAGGACTTAGAGATGAAGATAGGGGGGTTAAAGAAGTGGATGGAAGAGAGAGAGGAGGAAGGAAGAAGAATAATAATAGGAGGTGACTTTAATGCCAGAACAGGAGAAATGGGAGGAAGGGTAAATTTTGGAGAGGAGGAAGAGATTAGAAAGAATAAGAACTCCAAAGATAAGAAGAGTAATAGGGAAGGGAGGAGATTGGTAGAGGTGCTAGAGGAAACTGGATGGAGTATAATAATTGGGAATATAAGAGGAGACGAAAAAGGAGAATACACGTATACCGAGGGGAGGGGAAACACGGTAATAGATTATGTATTAGGAAATGAAGGGATATGGAAAAAAATAGAAAGATTAGAGAATAGGAGAGGACATAGACTCGGATCATCACCCGGTGATTTGCTGGATAAAAGGGGAAGACAGTTGGAAGGAGAAAAGGAAAGCGAGACAGAAAGGCAGGAGAGGGGTATGGAATGAGGAGGGGAGAGAGAAATTTAGGAGGGAAATAGGAGAAATAAATATAGGAGGGGAAGAAGGAGGGACGGAAGAGGAGATAGAGAAAATGAATTAAAGGATAAAGAAGGCCTTGGAAGAGAGCGAGAAGGGGGAAGGAAAGGAAAAGAAAAGAAAGGGGGGGTGGGATAAGGAGTGTATAGAGAAAAAGAAGGAAGTAAGGCTTAAGTTGAGAAAATGGAGGAGAGGAGAAGAAGAGAGAGGAAGGTATAGAGAGGAAAAGAGAGAGATACAAGGAGATGTGTGAAAGGAAAAAGAAAGAGGAGGGAGAAAGATTAATAAGGGAAGCAGGAGAGGCGAGAACGGAAAGTAAAGTATGGGAGATAGTTAATAGGGAGAGGAGGAAAAGGAAAGGAGTAGAGGAAGGGATACAGATGAAGGAATGGAAGGAGTATTTTATGGGGCTATTAGGAGGAGGAGTGGAAAGAGTTCGGAGAGGAAGAGGGGGAAGGAATAGAAGAGAGATGGAGAGGGAAATAGAATGGGAAGAAATCAATAAGATTATGAGCAATTTAAGGTTAAACAAGGCTATGGGGTTAGATAATATACCAAATCAAGTATGGAGATACGGGGGAGAAGATATAAGAAAATGGGTATGGGAAACGTGTAACAAGGTATGGAGAGGAGAGGGATGGCCAGAGGGATGGAAGGAAGGGATAATAGCACCGATTGTGAAAAAAGGAGAAGGAGATAAAGTCACGGATTATAGAGGAGTGACGCTTATAAAATATACACATCGATTCTGGCAGAAAGGTTAAGAGAGGAAGTAGAAGAGAAAGGTATAATACCAGAGAATCAGACAGGATTTAAAAAGGGAAGAGGGGTGATGGACAATATATATGTACTGAATTATTTGGCGCAAAGACAGATTAGCAGGGAGAAAAAGAAATTAATAAGCATGTTTATAGATTTGAAAGCGGCTTTTGACTCGGTAGACAGGGGGGTGCTGGTAAGAGCCTTAAGGGTAACAGGGGTTAGAGAGGGACTGATAGAAAGGATAGAAGAGGTGATAGGAGAGACAAAGAGTAGAGTGAGGATAGGAGAAGAGATAAGTGAAGAATTCTGGACGGGTAGAGGAGTGAGACAGGGATGTCCATTAAGTCCGATGTTATTTAACATAGTGATAGCAGATATGGAGGAGGAAATTGCCAGGGGAAAATGGGGTGGAGTTAGGTTGGGGGAGAGAAAGATGTTCTCTATGGCATACGCAGATGATATCGTGAGGTTAGCGGAAGAGGAAGATGAGATGAGGGCAATGTTAGCAAGGACTGAAAGATACATGGACAATAAGAGACTGGAGGTGAACGTATTGAAAACAAAGATAATGGTATTTAGAAAGGGAGGGGGTAAGAGAAAAAGAGTAAAGTGGATGTGGAAAGGGAAGAGGATAGAGGAGGTTAAAGAAATAAAATATTTAGGATACGTGTTTCAAGCAAATGGTAGACAAGACGGTCATGTAAAAGACAGGGTAAGGAAGGCGGTGGGAATTATGGGGCAAGTATGGAGTATAGGGAAGAGAAAATTTGGAAAAGATATAGAAAAGAGGACCTGGCTTTTTGATGCATTAGTTTGGACGATGTTAAGTTATGGAGCAGAGGTATGGGGTTGGAAGGAAAGGGATAAAGTAGAGAAGGTAGAAGAAAGATTCTTAAAGTGGTTACTAGGAGTAGACAGGAGAACACCAGGATACATGACAAGGGAGGAATTAAAAAGAAATAAACTTAGAAGTAGGGCGGCAAGAAGAGCATGGAATTTCGAAAAAAGACTAGAAGAAGGGAAAGGAGGGTTTAGCAAAGGAATATTGGAAGAAATCAAGAATAGATCAGAAAAGGGTAGAGGAGTTTCGGAATGGGAGAAGGACAGAGAGAGATATTTCAGAGAAACAGGGATAGAGGAATTGGCATGGAATAGAGAGGGAGAGGGAGGGATGATAGAGTACGAGGAAGCGGAAAGGAAAGACAAGGAGTTACAGAGGGAGGGGAGAAAAAAGAAAGAATAGAGGAGTCGAGGTTTAATAGATGGTACAAGAGAATAAAGATTGAGGGAATACCAGAGTATTTGAAAAAGGGTTGGTCGGAGAGGAGGTGGGGAAGGAGGACAAGATTTAGGCTAGGTAATGAAATGAGGGAAAGTAGGTATTGGGAAAGTGAAGAGAAAAAAGTATGTAGGGTGTGTAATAGAGAGAGAGAGAGAGAGACATGGGAACATGTATGGGAGAGATGCGGGAGAGGAGAAAGAGAGGGGGAGGAAAGTTGGCAAGAGGCGGTGGAAAGAATATTTGGAGCGGAAGGGGCGGGGGAAGCATGGATAAAGGAAGTATTGAGGAGAAGGGGGGATAGGGCAGAGGGGAGGAAAGGGAAGGACGAGAGGGAGTGATAGAATGAGAGAGAATGAAGGAGAAAGGAAGGAAAAATGAGAGAAGGTGAAATAAAATATTAAAAACCGGAAGCGGAGGTCCAAAATAGATTAAAATGGGTTAGGAATTTAGCGTGTGTGTGTGTGTGTATAGACAGGAAGGAAAGATAGAATAAGGATAGCATAAGTTAGTTTAAATAGTTTAAATAGTATAAGTTAGGATAGATTAAGGAGATGTATATGATGCGCTAAGAGATGTAAATATTTGTAACCCCTTTGGGGAACAATTAATCTAACACACTAACACCATCACACATATAAAATTAATCATTTAATAATGTGTTTTTTTAGATGATGAGACTTCCGGTTGTGCAAGTGATGATGAAATGTCCGTAATTACATCAAACGATTGTCATGAATCACAGGCAGAAAATTCATAGAACATACTAGGAATCATTCTAGTCTGTTGCCATTTATTCCTATTCGTCACAAAAGATCATCATCTTCTGATATGCTATATAGTCCATCACCAATATCCAGCTGTTTATCGGAAGATAGCAGAACCACCTCAACACCTCCTTTAGAATCGCATGAATCTGATAACTCTGAAAAGTTATGCGCTTCTTCTTCGAAAAAACGTAAAATATGTAAAACACCTACATATCCAAGACGCGAAGGGTTCACGATCTGGCTTAAAGAATATTATGGAAAACTTTACAGAACGAATAATTGAATCACAAGAAAAAGAGTACTCGCAAGAACTCTATTGAAGAGCAGCGCAAGCTTGATAAGGAATCAATCTTTGTACAGCAAATCAAAGTTGCTCACGGGACTATGAAGTTTTAAATTTGCCTTTCTACAAGTTTACCAACGTTTTTGAATTTTCTGGGGTTTAATGTGCAGCAATGAGACCCCTGTTTACGAAATCAATTAAACAAACCTATGCAATCAAGATTTCACGTAGAACGAAACGCAAGCTTTTTCCCAAAGTCAGTCAGTCCGAAAAGCATTTTTCCAATTTCAAATTATCCCAAAATTTCCTTCGACCGAACTCACAAAACACTTCAAAACCTCCCCCTTTTTAAATCACTACATCACGAAAAGGGAAAATTATCTTGTTCTGTCTTGAAAATAAAAAAAACCCCGATGAAAAGGTAAATTAGAATATGCTCAAAAGACTAAAATAGTCAACGTGCAAAAAAATATATAATTGCTAAAGTACAAAAAATTTTCCCTTTCATATTTTTTTTTAATTTATCCCCCTTTTGGCGATTATTTTAATATTCACGTTAC